>CAUYRT010035439.1:0-15583 GCA_963574885.1 Lepilemur ruficaudatus | reverse complement strand
GTATCCTAAAGCACTGGTACTTTTGCTCAACAGTAGATAAGAAACAACATTGCAACATTTCCAAGACTCTTGATACTCTGTAGAAATCTTGGGAGAATTAATGAAGATACCTAAGTTCGTTTTCCCCAAACACTGTGATAACTGTAGGACATTGTGTTCCAAAAAATATGTTTGTCTATTCATTCATATAAACTTCTAATAGAATATATTCAGTAACATATGCTTAGTTACATATCAAATGTCCTCCTACAAAATTTCTCTTAGTATCAAATATACAATTTCTGACCGGGCACGGTGGCTCACGCCTGTAATCCTAGCACTCTGGGAGGCTGAGGCAGGAGGATCGCTGGAGATCAGGAGTTCGAGACCAGCCTGAGCAAGAGCAAGACCCCGACTCTACTAAAAAAATAGAAAAAAATTAGCTGGACAACTAAAAAATATACATATATATGAAATTATCCAGGCATGGTGGTGCATGCCTGTAGTCCCAGCTACTCAGGAGGCTGAGGCAGAAAGATGGCTGGAGCCCAGGAGTTTGAGGTTGCTGTGAGCTAGGCTGACACCACAGCACTCTAGCCCAGGCAACAGAGTGAGACTCTGTCTCAAAAAAAAAAAAAAAAAAAAAAGTACAATTTCTACATTTGCTTTCTAGATATATTCATGAAAGTAGTATTCCTCAATGGTATGTTATGTTATGAACTACATGAAAACTGTACTGGTTAAATTTGTTACTGTTTCAAAGACTGTGTATTAAATAACTGAAAATGCTATATTCAAGAATTATTAGGTACAATAGTTAGGAATCCCCTACTCAATTATTTTATACTAATCCAGTGTAGAATCTATATAAATATTAAATATCACACAAAAGTAACTTGTATTCATTGCATACACACTACAGATTAAATTATGTAAAATGTTATCTATAAGAGGATGTGGAGAGATAGGGACGCTCTTACACTGTTGGTGGGACTGCAAATTGGTGCAACCTGTTGGATCATTTTTAAAATCCATTCTGCCAATCTATTATATCTTTTAATCCATTTACACTCAAGGTTAATATTAACGTGAGGTTTTGTTCCTGTTCCTATTCTGAATTCTTTGTTTCATTCTTTTTCTCTGTCTTTTATCTTTGTGGTTTGGTGAAATTTTGTCATGTTGCCATTTGATCCCTTTCTTTTCCTCCTTTGTGTGATTATTTTATCAGATCTGTGAGCTTTATACTTTCATGTACTTTTACGATGCAAATATCTACCTTTCATTTCATAATTAGGACTCCCTTAAGGACTTCTTGTAGGGCTCGTCTAATGAGGACAAATTCCCTCAGCATTTGCTTGTCCAGAAAAGACTTTATGTCTCTTTCATTTGTGAAACTTAATCTAACTCGATATAAAATTCTTGGCTGATAGGTTTTTTTTTCTTTTAGCGCTTTGAAAATGCCACCCTATTCTCTTTTGGCTTATAAGATTTCTACTGAGAAGTGTGCTGTTAATTTAATGGAGTTTCCTTTATAGGTGACTAGATACTTTTCTCTTGCTGACTTTAAAAGTCTCTCCTTCACTTTGACTTTAGGTCTGATGACAATGTACCATGATAAAGTCCTTCTTGCAATGTATTTTTCTGGGGATTGGTGGGACTGTTGTATCTATATGTCTAAATTTCTTGCTGGACTTGAGACATTTTCACCAAGTATTTCCTTAAATAGTTTTTCTAAAATTTCTGATTTTCTTCCCCCCGGGAATACTGATAATTCATAAGTTTTGTCACTTTATATAGTCCCATATGTCTTGAAGATTTTGTTCTTTTTAAAAAAATGTTATCTAACTGAATTATTTCAAAAGAACTGTCTTCAAGTTCTAAGATTCTTCTGCTTGTTCTAGTTTATTGTTGAAGTTTTCAAATGTATTTTGTAATTCCTTCAATAAATTTTTCAGTTCCAGAATTTCTGGTTTTTTTAAGATATCTGTCTCCTTGGTAAATTTCTCATTCATATCCAGAATTGATTTTCTGATTTCTTTGTATTGGTTTTCAGATTTCTCTTGCATTTCACTGAGATTCTTTAAAATCATCATTTTGAATTATTCATCTGGCATTTTGAGGACTTATTTTTGGTTAGGATCTATTGCTGGAGAATTATTGTTTTCCATTGAGGATATCATAATACATTGCTTTTTTATGCTTCTTTTATCTCTACATTGATTTTTGCATATATGAAGCAACAGCTGCTTCTTTTTATTTTTGCATTCACTTTCATAGGGGAGGGGAATTTTTCTTGAAGATGTAACTATGATGAGTGTTAGAAAGGGCTGCTTAAATTCCCTTCTGGTTGTATGCAATGGCAAAAACTCTGTATGATTTCCTTAGCTATAAATAGTCTTAGAATGGTGGTTTCTTGAATGCCAGTGGTAGTAGCAGTGTACTAGGTAGGTGAGAGGTCTCATGACCTCCTGAGCAACTTCAGAGTCTTGAATATTACACAAACATAAAAATTGCAATTAATTGAGCCACTGTTTATGAGCGATGTGACCATCAACTAGAAGTAAGCTAAAGTCAATGCAACTTTCAGAGTTTTCCTTAGTGCCAAGGGAATATTACCTCTTTCAATAAAGTTTAAGAATATGGAGGGAGCTAAAAGTTACAATTTGTCTGACAAAATCATTTGTTAAGCTTTTCAGTTACTGAATTATTGATAATATCCATTCATGTCATTGAATCACTTTGGTATATATAGTACTTTATAACTAGATTTTTATAGATATATAATATAAGCAGTAATATTTTAAAGTTAAGTGTCCTTTAAGTGCCCTATGTTGAAGATATGGCCTGAATTTGAAGTAATGCTCTGTGGAATCTTCTACTGCTGTGAGAAATGATGGGAACTTCTATGGCTCATTTAAATCTGCAAGATTGTATATGTACTCTATGGCTGGAAAGTCCCCACACCTATCTTTTCTTATCAAAAAAAGATAAAATAAGGATTTCTTGCATTCTGAGAATTTAGTGGCTTTTGGAAGCAGTATGGGATCTAATTTGATCACCTTCTTGCTATTTCTTTCCTCACTTCTATTAATAGCTAAGAAAAACATCTCTGAGATTATGTTCAGCATGTTTCTGGGGACTTTAAAAACTGTATGTCAAATGAGTAAGGAAGTTGAAGCTTTTTACATTTGGCGGTGAAACATACAAAGGCTTTAGGATTTTTTTATGCCAATTATCATAATACAGCTTTTATCTATCAATTCAGTCACGACAATTTCAGGATCTTTTAGAAACCCCTTGTTCACTGTGGAATATTAGACAAGTGATATAGTTTTATCAAAAACATACAAGAATGAATGACACTTTTTATTTTTTCAGTAGCGTTTTCTTGGCCTTGTAAATGTATAAAGCTTATAAAACTTAAAAATGAGTTCATAATAAACAAATTAGACATATTTATGTGTTTATTAAAATATTTGAGATTAATTAACTTTTCTTTGAGATAGTTTCAGTTTTAAAAACTATTTTCTCTGAAGTTTTAATGTGAAAGCCCCATGACTGGGTTATTTTTGAACCACTCCTGGCAGGATTTCTAGGTAAAAAAGACTTTTCATTTATTGTCAGTAATTCCACATTACTTTTGCTTGTCTTTGCCGAAATTTCCAGCTTCTTGAAAACTGACATTATTTTACAGTGAAGGAGAAAGAAGTCTAAAGCCAATCATTTTTTACTGAACTTTATTTTGAAATAATTTTAGATTTTCAGAAGAATTGCAGTGATATGCCCCATATATTCTTTACCTGGCTTCTCCCACAATACATAGCCATGATATATTTATCAAATTAAGAAATTAACATTAGTATAGCATTATTAACTAAACTTCAGATTTTATTCTTATTTTGCCACTTTTTCCACTAATGTCTTTTTTCTGTCTCAAGATCCAATCCAGGACTGCTCATTGCATTTAGCCACAATGTCACCTTAATCTGCTCTGGCCAGGACAATTTTTTGGTGTTTCCTTGCATTTGACATACTTGACAATTTTGAAGAGTCCACTTTAGGCATTTTGTAGATTGTCCCTCACTCTGTGTTTGCCTGATGTTTTCCCATAATTATGGGGTTATGGATTTGAGGAAAGAACACCATAGAAGTGAAGTTCCCTTCTCATCATATCATTTCAGGAGATATGTGATATCAACATGACTTTTTACAGGGAATGTTAACTTTGATCACTTGATAAGGTGGTCAGTGCCTAGTTCTTTCCATTCTACAGTTACTATTTTTCCCTTTTTGTGTTCTATTTATTAGAAGAAAGTCATTAAATCCAACACACTCTCAAGGGGAGAAAAATTAACTTTACCTCTTAGAGAAAGTAGTATCAGAGAATCTGTGGACATTATTAAAACAACCCCAGGAGATACTTTAAGGCCATGCAAATATCATGTTTCTCCAAAAAGTTATGTATTCTAATACTAGCTTCATCTGTGAATCTTGTCTGCTGCAATTATTAAATACTACGTTGTTCTCATGGGAATTTTCTATTTCCTTTGTATCTTCTACCTTTATTAATTGGAATTACTCTGTAAGGAAAATTTGTCTCTTCTTCTCCATTTATTCATTCATTATTTATTTACTAAATTATTTGTATATAAATATGGACTTAGGGATGTTTATTTTATTCTCTGGGTTATAATCCCATACCATTTTCTTTTAGTATATTGCTCATTGCTCAAATTATTCTAGCTTTGGCCATTCCAGCAATTTCATATTGCTTCTATGTCCTTTTGACATGCACCTACCTTATTTTTTTTATTTATTTATTTATTTTTTACTTTATCACTGCTTTACTTTCAGGCACTATAAGATACTCCAGGATCATCTTGCATTTTCCTTGCCCCAGATTAGAGTCGGCTATTTCCCTAAGGAGTCTTGGTTTTTTTAATTGGAGAAAGGTATACAAAAACCCACATTCTGGACATTCAATGTTTTTTGCAATTGGAGTGTGTCTTAACAAAGAGGCCCTCTTAATAAAGAGGCCCAGGACATGTTACACACCCATATATACACACATATCTATGCTTATATAGATGTATGCTAATATGTATATATCTGTAGATCTATAAACATAAATATGAGTTCATCCTGACGTCTCCAACTTTAACTCAACACCACAGAGTCCCTGCTCTCACCAGCGTATCTGCAACTTCTTTCTCTGGTAGTGATAAATCTGGCTCTCATTATGTACAATATGTTTGTTTCTTTGTTTATTCCCTAGTATACAAGTAGAGTAGTTTCAGAATTTCTAACATATACTGATACAAGAAATAAATGTACCAATTAGAATATTGTGTTTGTAAATAATTATTTTTGGCTTTAGTGATAAAGTATCTAATCAAAACATTGTTTTCCAAAGTTTCTTAAGTAAGCTCTTTTTTCCCCTACTCTTTTAGTGAAGTTACATCATACATACAGTGGAAGTAATTTGTCACAGTCTGGATTCTCCCCACATCCTGGGGTCTCCCAACACACTGGTTGACTTTTTAAAAAATGTACATAGAGTAAAGCTCCCTCTTTATGATGTACACTTCCATAGATTTTGACGAATGCATAGAGTAGTGTATCTACCACCACAGGACCACACAGATAACTTCCATCATGCTAAAAGTCCCCTTGTGTGTGTGTTGCCAGGCATTTTCAAATACCCTCCAATAGCACCAGCCTTTTTCTTGGACACATTTCTCATAGCACCTTGAATCTCACAGAGCTGTAGTGTAGCAAACATACTTCACCAGAGTAAGGCAAACAGAAAAAATAAAGAAACAAAAATGTTTTACAGGAATATTGGCTGAGTTTTCCTGAAAGTGAACTAACACTTCATTGAAGAGATTGTATTGGTATTGTTCTTGTTTACCTGTGCAGTGGAGAAGCAAACTGCTCTAAATAGGATCTAGGTTGGTATATACACATGGATGGAATTACCAGACACAACAATTTTCATCTTCATCTTTACAAATTAATGTATGCCTGATTGAGCTCTAGGAAGCTGACTTGTAGAAGCTGACTCCTTAATTCTCTTTTGCTTTTCCATTCACACTGCCTTGATTCAGCTCCATATCATCTCTCATCTAAAAAACTAAAATGATTTCTTAACAGGTTTCCCTCAGGCAAATGTCTTCTAACTATAAATCTCTTTCTATACACCCTCCAAATTTATCTTTTGAAAATCTAAATCTGACTATGTTTCTCCCTAGATTAAAAACTCATGCTAATTAGCCATCAGGAGGATCCCTAAACACCTTTGCATGCCCACATATCATCCCAACAGACCTTTCTAGCCAAACCTAGGCACCTCATAAAGTCACTCTTTGACCATACAAAAATCTTCCCCATTCTCCAGATAGACTATCTCAGCCTTCCTGTATATGTACCTTTGCCCTTGTTCTCTCTTTGAAAACACTAACCCACCCTTCAAAACCAAATCAAATTTCACTTCCTCTGGAATCCTTCACCCTTCTCCAGTGAACTTATTTATTTTTCCTTCTTTCTGTGCTCACAAGGTCCTTTCATACCATATCATGTTATGTTATATTTATGTTTGTCTCTCGCAAAGTTTGAGCTCCTTGAAGAAAGTACATTGCCTTTCACCTTTGGTATTATCCCTAAGACCTAGAAAATGCCTGGCTATGAGCTGGTATTTGGTAGATATTTTTGGTGTGAGTGAATGATTGTTAGGCTGGAATGTGAATTTAGACAATCATGCCAGAAATAAAATGGCAGATCTGGCTATAAGGGTCTCCTGGGCATGTTAGTTCATTTTCTTCCCTCTAATTGCTTGCTGAATCAGGGAAGTGAGGACTGGCTGATCATCAGAGACAATTATCAAGCCATAAAAGTCAGCTCCATCACAAAAATATGAAGAAGTTCAAAAAATTTGCTTTAATCACTGAGATACTCTCTGTTGCATAATTCTGGGGCTTGTGGTATGTTCTTTACCATTGAATTAGCTTATAATCATTATTTTTAAGGCTTTTGGCATTATGTACTTTTTATCTGAGAGTGAAGGTAGAAGACAACTTAGTTTCATCAGCCACATATTAAAATCATCTCTTAAAATGGGTTACTTTAGAGAAGATTTCAGCAATGGTTCACCTTGTATATTTCATTTTGAGTCATGCTAGTTTAAACAGAGAATAATATATTCTTATCTTGTCTCTCAATTATATGAATACATCTACTTTAGATCTTCTAGCCATCTCCATCCCTATCCCCCCCAAGACCATATATATTTCTCTATTTACAAATTAAATGAGTTGACATTAAAGGTTTAAATTATTCTGCTAAATTTGGCTTTATTTTATTCAAGTGTTCCAGCCTGTGTGGACCCATTTGGGTTCTAATGCTTTCATATATCATATTAAGTCTCTGTCATAGCTTTGTATCATCTGCATATTTGATCATATTTGATTCCAAATATCTGATTTCTATATCTTCTTCCAAACCATGGAGAAAAATTTTGAGAAGCACACAATAAATAATAAAGCTTTGTGGGACATATCTAAAGATGCTTCTTGAATAATTAATGGGCATTCTTTAAACTTGTATAACTATATAACCAGTAATGAACACATCTAAATCAGCAATCCCCAAAGAGTAGAAAAATGTGATATTTCAAATGGTGCCCATGGGTGCATGCATAAATGTCAGTGAGAAGCAGGGGCATGTGTGAATTTTGTTATAAAAACTCCATAAGTGATTCTGATATATAACTTCTACCTTGTAGTCTCCCACCAATTTAATAGGATCATTAAGTCCATACTAATTGTCCAGGAAAAAGCATATCCTTACACTTCAATCAAATAGTTAAACTGTGCAAATGGACCATTTTTAATATTAAAAATTTCACTTATGTAATTTCTGGATCACAAATACTTTCTGAGTTCTTTGTTCCCATGGACATGGCATGCCGCAACCTATGAATTTGGGGAGTATTTAACTTTAAACAAATATTCAGTCACATGTACATGTCCAAATCTAACATGGTTGTTAGGTTTCTATGTTTCCCGGTGCACTGAATGCAAAACCCTTAGCGTGCCCACATTTGAAGAACAAGTCAAGGACACCAGAGAGTGACTTAAGACCTAAAGGAGGGGCCCATTGGGCTGCAGACTCTGCAAAAGAAGTAGTCTACTAGCACAGAAGGAAGATGAAAAGTAAATACCATGATTCATCCAGTGACTTCCTGGCATGGAGAAATAATGTGCCTGCCTTTAGGGCTTCTGAAGTAATTTAGGACTAAGTACAATATTACCAATGCTTCTGACAGAAGCAGCTACACACCAAGAAATGCCTTATGTGAGAAAATGACACTGAGGCTGAATTAAAGCATGAATTATGTTATACATCTATAAACTTGCAAACAGTATTATGTCGCCATTTAGACTCTATTTTTAAGAGTTTGGAGACATGCAGTGTGAAGGCAGGAAATTCACCCTGGGGCTTCTGCATCCTACTTCTCATACTCAACACACACAATCATGGGAGAACCATGTTCATTTTTTGTTCAATTCAATTCCATCAGCATCCCCTAAAATTCAAGACAAAATACAAATACTACTCATTCCTATGGGCATATATTAATCTGAAACAAAGCTATCACCAATTTGGTGCCTCTTCTTGGTTACTCTGAGCAATACCTTGGCAGCAATGTAATTTTTAGATCCTTTCCCTCTGCCTTAGGAAGAGTGCTACATAACCCCACCTTCTCCTGCTTCCTGTATTCTAGGAGTTAATGTTAGCCAGTTATTACTTTAGAACACTGCTATGTTAAAAAATGCTAACGCCTTTTAATAGGTCTCCCCAAACTGGTCCAGGCACTCACAAATCCATCCATTCCTCCTCCACTTAATGATAAAATTACCAACATCATTGGTTTATGACACCTCCTGCTTTATTGCTTGTGTAATATTTAAATTTTCATATATTAACCTTGCTTCTGGACAAAATTGAGTTGTAAACTTTTTGAATTGGAGACTGTATATTATACTCATCTTGTAGACACAACCACAATGGCAGCTAGCAGAGCAATATTTTATGGTAGTTATTTTATAACTATTTTTAAGGAATTGACCAATTAGTTAATTAATATGACCCAGTGGTTTATAGTAGCAGTTGTCTCCATGTCTCTCACAACCTGCACATCCACTTTTTTCCCCACTATGCATGATCTTGGACAAATAAGAGGATAAAGAGGTAGCAGGTACTGAAGTCTTAAGAAAGGTGACTGCAGGAATACGCATCATGCCCTCCCTTCTCTCCTAATCTCCTCCCTTCCCTACAACATGGCCTCCTGTGGGGTCATTGTACTCAGTGGGAGTAGAGAGTTGAAAGTTTGCTTAAGGAAGCTATGAATGGACCTCAAGATTAGAGAGATAATATCCTCTGCCCAAATGGATCTTCAGATGAATTTACATACCAGATAAATGTTTAATTTTTAAAACTACAACTCTTGTCCAAAAGCAAGTATTGTCAAACTAACTAAAAAGGAAATCTCAGATTTGATTTTTTCCCTTGCTCCCCCAACCACCCATCCCACTTACAGCTACTTAAAATTACCATTTAACACGAAGCTTATTAGTGGGTAAGTGTATATGCCTGCATTTAAATCAAGAAGAACTCTAAGTTTTCTTGTCTGTATAATATCTGAAAAATACTTTTCCTCAGGGAGATCATCTATTATTATTCTAAAATGAAATTTAGTCATATAAGAGAAAAACCATGTTTAAGCTATAATATCTAAAAATGTTAGACTTCTGATAGCATATTGTCCATCAGAAACACATAGCTTTGATATTTGGGCAATATGTCGATCTGAATCAGGAACATTTAACATAGGAAATACAAACACTGCAAAGTTCTTGTATTCAAATTGAATCAAGGGACTCGCCTGCTTGAAAAATGTGTCATAGTGGTGAATGAAACCTCTCTTAATAAAATGCAATGCCTTTGATGTTCACTTTTTCATTCTGTACTGAAACTGAAGGACACTCATCTGTTCTTTGAAATAATTAGGGTATAAGAATGCTGCCCTCTCCCCCTTAGTTAAGTCTACTTATCTTCCTTCTATGCCATTATTAGCTGCAGTGTCCTGGGTCCATGTAAAGAATCTGGACTTTTGCTCATTTTCTTAATCACCTCAGTTTGGAAAAAGTCAGAAGTGACATGAAAACTCATCTGAGCTATGTACGATTTATAGGGAGAAGAACAACCTGCTTATAGTGGGTCTGAGGAGGCAGGTCGGTATATGCTACTGAGTTGGCTTGTTTTCCCCTTGTAGCTCCTAGAGATGTTAAACAAATTCCTTGAAAGAATCATGTCGCACTGTGCTTGTCATTAAGAAATTGATGCCAAGATAGAACTTTAGGATTCTTAGGAAAAATGTCTTGTAAGTTAATGTGAGCATTCCAGACCCTGAAGAAGAATATGCATTACCAAATATAATTAAAAAAAAAAAAAGTATTGTGAAATATACATCCGTCTTCTGTGAGCTGGTCTTTATGGGTTGTTCACATAAAGTGCATAGTCTGTGCCTAAAAGACCAAGGAGCCTGGAGGAAAGTAAACTCTCTAAGGTAAAGCCACACTACTCAGGCAGGCCTCTTGGTCACTTGCTGAAGAGCTTCTGTGGAAGTCATGGTACCCCTCCTGTCCTGCCTGCTTCTATCCATTTGAAATGTTCACAATGACCAAATGGAACAAAGAGTTCACATAGGATCAAATTCCAAAGTGGTGTCTGGCCAGGGCTTGCTTCCTGTTTCATGGACAACTGTTTTCTCATTGTTTTCACATTGCAGAAGAAGTGAGGAAGATCTCTGGGCCTCTATTATAAAGACACTAATCCCATTCATGAGAACTCCACCCTTATGACCGATTCTCCAACCAAAGCCTCAGCTCCTAATGCCATCCCGTGGGAGGTTAGGATTTCAACATACAAATTTTGAGGGAATATGAACATCCAGTTTAGCAACAAATGAGTGCTAGTTAGGCAAAGAAGAATTGTGGAGAAAAGCATTGCAGACAGAGAGAACCACAAATACAAAAGTCCTCTAGTGGTCATGTGGCTTGATCATACAATGCAAGGAGGGAGAGTTGAGGTGGGAGAAACAAGCAGAGATTAGGTATGCCAGAACTCGAGGGTCCTGGGGAAGATGTAGCACTTCATCCAAAGAGCAAGAAGCAGCAAGTGGTTTCAAACAGAATTGGCTTTTTTGTTTGTTTTTTGTTTTTTTCATTTTTAAAAGTTCCATCTTTCTACAGTGGAGAGGAGAGAATGGAATGGAAGGGGGCAGGAGTGGTTGGGAGAAAACTAGTTAGTAGATAGTTGTCCAGGAAACAGATGGAGGAGTCTCGAACTACAACACTGGCAGAAAAGATGAACAAAAGTGGACGATAAGAATAGAGCCTGAGTACAAAAGTTCTTTAAAAGAGAATTAGGTAACTTGTCTCAGAAAAGGATCCCTGGAGGACAAATATTTTTCCTTGCTCAAACATAATAAAGAGACAAATCTTACCAAAGAAATATATCCTTGTCAATAGGGTACTGTCTTGCTTAGGAAGAGGCACAGATTCACAGTCTAGAACTATTCCAAGGTTCAACCACCCTTCTTTTTAAAACCCCCTACCCCAATGCCAAAGCCTCAGGGAACTGGCATTCTTGATTTTTCAGAAGAAAAACAGAAATCACAACCAAGAATCAATTTCAGAGTAAATATTACAAGTAGTTATTTATGTTGTTGTTGTTGATTAATTTTCAGTGGGAAAAGTTTCTAGTTGGTGATTCTTGGTTGCAATTTTTCTGTTTTTCCAATTCACTTCTATTTTTCAGCTTAAATGAGAAAACTTCTGAAAACTTCAGGGGTTTTTTGGAATTAAAAAAGCCGTCTTTCCCATCTTTCCATTTCTGTGGTCTCTTTGATTTTTCTTGGTATTTCCAGAGGCCTTTTATTAATTTGTCATGTAAAGGAGGTAAGTGTTCCAAGTCTGACTTCACATTTAAACACTAAAATGCATGAAACACAGAGATTATACCATTTAATAAATAAGCCACCCTTTCTCTGTGACCTCTATAATGCATACTTATGATAAACAGAAGTGTGTAGAAAAGTCAACTTTGACAAAAGTAGTAATATCCCTGCAGTCTGAATGCTTAATAGTGGAAGGAGTAGCCTACAGTGCTTTACTGGGGGATTAGCCATTTAACCCCCTTCCCCTTTTGAAAACTGTTCCCCCTATTCTCTATCCTGAAGAAGGTATTGCAAAGTTAATGCTTAACCCTTACATTAACTGGAAATTGGGTGATAGTCTGGAGTTTAGCATCTCACCTAAAATGAATCAGTAAGTCCCTAGCCTGGGATTTTGTAACCATAACTTAGAATTTGATCATAACATGTATTCCAAGTGTTGATTTCTTCCCCAACTTATTGTTATCTGTCTTGAGTCTATGGGTACAAGAAGGAGGATTTTCTCATGTCTCTTCCTGTATTGTCCACACAGTCATTACATCACAGTGGTCCACCCTGATATTCTTAGTTCCCCATGAGAACACTTCACTGCTGGTCACCTCGTGCATAGTCACCTCCATAGTTCACCGGTCTCTCTGCACTGGTACCGACAAAAGAGTTACTCTGCTCCAGGATACATTTCCTGCACTTCCCATCCTTTAAACTGTAACTGTATTGTTACATACAGATTGAACAGATGCATTGTTCTTTGCAGAGAGATTGGGGTAACTAATGGACATTACAACATAAAAAAGGAGGAAATTAAATAATGTGTCATCTACCATTGTGTTTTGTAACTTCATATGGAGAAGATATTACAAAATGTACAAAGGTGATCATCTAAAAGTATGAATAATCTAATTATGTTACAGATGGTTTTGGGGAGGGGTCAAACATGTATTCTATTAAATTAAATGTTCTCAAATATGTCATGTGTAATTGAACATTGCAACTACTAAGGTACCTCTGACTCACACAAAAGAGAGAACAGACAATGGCAAAGGAAGATGACAAGTGACTCCTCAGAATTGCAGAAAACACTATCGGCAGGCCACTCCACACAGCTGATGAAATATGTTTGCTGGCCTGCGAACCAGTGTGGGACCAAGGAATATGTGAGTATCTTCTCTGTATCCCGTACCCATTCTGGTGCCACATGCCACATTGTCTTATTTCCTCTCTAGACAGGTATTTTTGAAGCTAAGTTGCTTGTCTGTGATGACATATTTGTTGACTGCCATTTGTTGTGTACGTCATCTAAAAAAGAAAAAGCAACCACAATGTTTCAAATTTATAGGATAGACTCTCATGACAGTCCCTTGTTCTTTACATCCCTCTCTTTAAGTCTATTCCTCTTTGCGATACTCCATACACCTTTTAGGATACTGTGTTCTTACTGATAGGAAATTGCTTTGCTTTAGGATGCATTTGACTTTTCTCTGCGGTGTATTTTCACAGATCTGAGCTATTCAGTCTGAAATAACAACACAGGGGTCTAACAGTCTCTATACCAGTGGTCATCACAGAGCTTGTCTCATTATCTTATTCTTCCAATTTTCAGCAGGTGGTGGTAGAAAAACATGCATACACACACACTCGCACATGTATCTCCAAAGTATAAATATCAATTTTTATAAAACAGCATAATCTCAACACATAAGAAGAAAGAGAAATATTTTTCTTACTAGCCACAGGCTTTGCAAGGCCAGTAATCTCACAATGATATATTTAATATTATCATTATGTAGATCAGTGCTAATTCCTTTCCTACATCCCCAATTTACACTTTCAGTTTTTCCCTATTGTATATGTTGGGACTGAAAAATAAACTCATTGTCAAACATATATCTCTTACTGGTTGTTTCTTTTGCTGTACAAAGCCCCAGTAGAAGTTTTGAACTTTATTCTTGTAAGGTCTAAAATAAATTGTTGGCTAAGAGATAGTCTACTCAGATTGTCTCTTCCTTTCCTTTGAGGGAAGGAGAACATATTAATAGTTTCTTTCTTCCAATTACAAAGTTACATTTAGGTGTTAGTGAGTGTTTTCTCTCACAGACATAAGGAAAAGAGCCCTAAGAACATTATAGAGCCTAGGGCTGGCAGTTCTCAAGAACCAGCTGAATTCCTGTCCTTCTTATGACTGGATTGTTCTGTGTTTTTTTTATTTTACCAGTATCGTAGTATCTCACCAATCAATTTCCTTACTAATCAAATTTTCTGTATGTAACTTACAAGCAAAAGAAACCTCATTGGTAGACAAAACTAAACAAATAAATTCCTTTTTGGCTCATACCAGTTGGTCTTGTTTGAGAACAGGCAGACATTTAATCCAACATTATTATTAAGATGTTGTAGCATGCTAGCCCAAAATATTAGTATGTTTTCCTGTGTATTTTTCTCCTCCATTACACTTACTATTATCCAAGAGCTGGTTTTACTCCTCCATGTCATAGGCTAGAGGAATTGGGGGAGGGTAGGCCAAAACACAGAGAGTATCTCCAAGATAGAGAAAAGAGAGATAGGAGAATAAAAATAGTAGTCTTTGAGCAAGGAAGAAAAAAGGAACTCTATTTGCCTCAAATACCAGTAAGCAGAATACAAGGGACGGCAGTGACCAAATGGACCCAAGAGTTGGCAGCACTGCATGTCATCTACCTAAGGACAATCCAGAGTTCAACAGTCCTGGAAACTTCCTATCCCCTAAACAGAAGGGGCATTTGGCCACCTTGTATGAATACAGAGGCACAGAGGAGAGCATCCCACCCTTGAGCAATGGGAAACAGCAGAGGACCAATTGGATATATCTCTATGAGTAGGACATCAACAGACATACAGCTCCTATTATAGAGGACAAGCAGTGTCCAGTTCAAAAAGGAAGAACCCAAGATTTCAACTACTTTTGTGTGACATTAAAACCTTACAGAAGATAGACCTTAGAGTTCACCCCTGAAAAGCTAGAATTTCTCAGAAGAAGAGGTGGAAACAAATAGGAGCTGTTTTCAAAACAGAAAGCTGTTAGGTAAGTGATAGTTGGTTTCTGTTTTGCATGCCTCTGGTTTCCTGTTTGTATTCACCACCCACCATTCTACAACAGGTAACTATATCAGTTTTCCAGCAACTAACAGTTGTCTGCTACTTCATTCCCTCATCCTGCCTTTCTTGGGGTTTCCCAAGTACTCTTGTTCGTTTGCCGTGTTGAAATGGTTAATGCAAGCATACGGTTTTGTGAGAGCTTCAAAGCCTGGCTTCACATTCACACCCCAAGGGCAAAGAAACCACATGGAATCTCTCTGTTTGATAAAAACAAATTTGCACTTGTCTATGATGTATGTGTTAAGTATATACAGTAAACAGGAGATATGACAGTGTGGATGGAAAAAATCCAAACTCTGAAATATTTAAAAGAAATTTATTCTGAGCCAAATTTGAGGACCATGACCCAGAGCCACTCCCAAGAAACCTTGAGCAAGTGGACTCGAGGTGGTTAAGTTACAGTGTGGTTTTATACATTTCAGGGAGGCAGGGGTTACAGGTAAAGTCATAAATCAG
>CAUYRT010035434.1:0-62621 GCA_963574885.1 Lepilemur ruficaudatus | reverse complement strand
GCTATATCACCATTGTTTCTTATAGCTGAATAGTACTCCATGGTATATATATACAACATTTTATTAATCCACTTGTGTATTGATGGGCACTTGGGTTGTTTCCACAACTTTGAGATTGTGAATTGTGCTGCTATAAACATTTGAGTGCAAGTGTCTTTTTTATAGAGTTCTTTTGGGTAGATGCCCAGTAGTGGGATTGCTGGATCAAATGGTAGATCTACTTGTATTGCTTTAAGGTATCTCCATATTGCTTTCCACAGGGGTTGCACTAGTTTGCAGTCCCACCAGTAGTGTAGGAATGTTCCAATCTCTCCGCATCCATGCCTATATTTATTGTTCTGTGACTTTTTGATAAAGGCCATTCTCACTGGAGATAAGTGATATCTTACTGTGGTTTTGATTTGCATTTCCCTGATGATTAGAGATGTTGAGCATTTTTTCGTATGTTTGTTGGCCATTATTCTGTCTTCTTTAGAAAAGTTTCTGTTCATGTCCTTTGCCCACTTTTTGATAGGATTGTTTGATTTTTTCTTGCTGATTTTCCTGAGTTCTAAATAGATTCTAGTTATGAAGCCCCTTATCAGATGTGTAGCATGCAAAAATTTTCTCCCATTCTGTAGGTTGTCTGTTTGCTCTCATGACAGTTTCTTTGGCTGTGCCAACACCTGTTATTGTCCATTTTTTCTATTGTAGCAATCCTAGAGAGTATGACATGAAGAACTGCACTGTGGTTTTGATTTCCATTTCCCTGATGATTAGTGATGCTATCTTTTCATGTTTATTTGGCCATTTTTTTTTGGAGAAGTGTCAATTTAGATCTTTGACTCACTTTTAAATTGGGGTTTCAAAAATTATTAAGTTGTAGGAATTCTAATCTAGACACAAATTCCTTATCAGGAATCTTCTCCCATTCTGTCGGTTTTGTTTTTACTTTCTCAATCGTATCCTTTGACACATAAAAGGTTTTAATTTTGATGATGTCCAATTTATCTATTTCTTTTTTTGCTTGTGCTTTTGTGTCATACATAAGAAGTTGTTGCCTAATCCAAGCTCATGACTATTCTGCCTATATTTTCTTTTAAGAGTTTAATAGCTTTAACTCTTACACTTAGGTTTTTGTTCCATTTTGAGTTAAGTTTTGCATATGGTATGTGGATATCTAGTTGTCCCAGCACTATTTGTCCAAAGCAGATCACGATTGAGATATAAAACCAGATGGAGATAGAAATTTCTATCATGCCAAAAAGGTTCTTCCACGCCCATACCCAGTCCATACTCTACTTATTTCAGCCTTATGGCAACTAATTTTTATAGCTTGTATTCCTATCAACTCATTTTGCTTGTTCTTAAATTTCAAATACATTTTTTTATGTGAAGTGGGGAGAAGGAATGTTCAATTTCCCTTTTTTTTTCTTTGAGACACAGTTTCTTTGTCACCCTGGGTAGAGTACAGTGCCTCAGCCTAGCTCACTGCAACCTAAAATTTCTGGGTTCAAGTGATCCTTCTGCCTCAGCCTCCCGAGTAGCTGGGACTACTGTACAGGTGTGCCCGTGACGCCCAGCTAATTTTTCTATTTTTAGTAGAGATGGGATCTCACTCTTGCTCAGGCTGGTCTTGAACTCCTGAGCTCAAGCAATTCTCTCACTTTGGCCTCCCAGAGTGCTAAGATTACAGGAGTGAGCCACCAAGCCCGACCAAACTTCAAATAAGTAAACTATACATACGAGACTTCCATCACTAGCTTCTTTTGCTCAACATATTGCCTGTGAGACTCTTCCATATTACTGCATATGTCAATAGCTGATTTCCTTTTTATTGCTGAGGAGTATTCCATTTCTCATATCACAATGTATTAATGCATTCCAATTAATCCATTGGGGGTCATTTGAGTTGTTTTTAGTTTTTGGTTATTATGAATAAGCTGCTACAAACATGTTTATTCAAGTCTTTTTAAGGACATATGCATTCATTTCCATAACGATACATGCCTAAGAATAGAATAGCTGGATCACAGAATAGGTCTATGTTTAGCTGCAGTAGACATTGCCAATGGTTTTCCACAATTGTACCAATTTACATGCTCACCAACAATGTATACGAGCTCCTTTTATCCACAACCTTAACCACAATTGGTACTGTTAGTCTTTTTAATTGCTGTAGAACTTTATTGTGGGTTTTTTTTTTTCCAAGACAGAGTCCCACTCTGTTACCCAGGCTAGAGTGCCATGGCATCAGCCTAGCTCACAGCAACCTCAAACTCCTGGGCTCAAGTGATCCTCCTGCCTCAGCCTCCCAAGTAGCTGGGACTACTACAGGCATGCACCACCACACCCAGCTAATTTTTTCTATTTTTAGTAGAGATGGGGTCTTGCTCTTGCTGGTCTCCAACTCCTGAGCTCCAGAGATCCTCCTGCCTCTCGTCTCCTAGAGTGCTAGGATTATGGGTGTTAGCCACCCTGGCCTGGATTTTTGCATTTAATTTGCATTTCTCTAAGGACTAAGGACATTAAGCATATTTTCATATGCATACTGGCCACAGCTTCTTTTGTAAAGGCCTGTTCAAGTCTTTTGCCCACTTTAGTGTCAATTTTTTTTTTAAATTGATTTGTAGGAGTTAATTATACATTGCTAATATGAGTCTTTGTTGGACATATGTACTGTGAGTATCAATCCCCAGGTTGTAGTTTGTCTTTGTACTATTTGAATAGTGTTTTTTGATACAGAAGTTCTTGATTTTAATGATGTCCAATTTATCAAGTTTTAATTTCATAATTGGTATTTTTTATGCCTTACTTAAGAAATCTTTGCCTACCCCAAGTACAAGCAGCAAGATATGTTGTTTTATCTTTCATATTTAAAGTCTATGACCCATCCTGAATTAATTTTTGTATTGGGTATAAGATAAGCATCAAGATTCCTTTTTGCACCCTTATATACACCCAAGTGCTGTATATAATTTATTGAAAAGATCATCTGACTTGCAGAGGTGTCTTTATCATAAATCAAGTGATCATATATGTCTAGTTTATTTCTGAGTTCTACATCTATTTCTAACTCTGACTTTTTGTTCCATGGGTCTCTGGCTTAAAATTCAGTAATATAATAAGTCCTCCAAAATTTTGTTGTTCTTTCTCAGGACTGTCTTGGTTATTCTAGGTCCTTTGCATTTCCATATTCAAGAGAATGGAAACAACTACTCAGCACGACTCAAATGTTCCATTTTCTCTTGATGTAGATCACATTTATACCTGTTGTGGCATAGTAAACTATCGCAATAACAATCATTTCTTTTGCTCACAAATATGGAATTTGGTCAGGACTCACTGGGGACTGCTCATCTCTGCTCCATGTGGTGTCATTGGGGTAGTTCAGTGGGGGCTAGCGAATCTACTTCTAAGACGGCTCATTCAGTGCCTGTCCGTCAGCTTCCTTACAGCACGGCACCTAGGCTCTAGGAGCATACTTCTAATAAGAGCAAGCTCCCACTATCCCACCCAGGGGGAATTTTAAGCATTGACTACACTTTGTGGGAATCACTTAAAATACTGATAAATCTGAGCAAAATGTAATAACTTAGTTTATTTGTACTAGGAAAGAAAAAATAAAGGTGATATTCTTGTCTTCTATAGGAGGTCAAAGGCAACCCTATATAGCTATCAGTGCTCGAATTCTACCTTAGTGAACTGTATAACTACAAAAGCTCTTTATTTTTTAAAACATGTCTTTAAGTAGTAGGAGTTGTGTTGGTTTACTTAACCAGGATTGAAAACTAAATTCAAAATTATTCAAAAATAAACAGAGATTAATTTTTCTTCCTTATGGCTTAAGAGGACTCGCATCCTATACTTCAAACTGAGCTCAACCTTGTTGAAGAAATTATATCTAAAAATTTATCTTCCTACCTCAGTATCTAATGCCCTCTTCTTCTCATTTTCCCTTGCCCACCTGACCCCAGCAATTCTCACAAACATTCACTTACTCACTCAGTCCACCAATCAGACATACTCACCCCAGAACTTTGCCATCAGCAGTATAACCCTTTCCTCAAAATTTTTTAAATAAATTTTTCTTAACAGAGCAGGTCCTCAAATAACACCATTTCATACATCATTTTGTTATAACGTTGATGGGGGAAAAATTATTCCAGAAAGGGGCAGTGTGGAGTTTGCACATTCTCTCCATGTCTGTGTGAATTTTTTCTGGGGACTAGGAATTTTGGTGATGATTTTGTGACCAGAAGTATGCCATAAGAACTTAACATTTGTTTATATCAATATGGGAAAATCGGACTTACTGTACAGTAGTCCCCACTTAACCATGGGAGATATGTTCCAAGACCCCTGTGGAGACCTGATTATATTACAGAACACAATTGCTGTCAATCAGGACACATTTCTATTCATGACTTCCACCCACCAATTTAATGCACTGTGGCCATAACTTTTTGCAGTCTTTGAGATATGACAGAAAACTAGCACAAATTTCTTTCTCCTTCTTCACAATTTCACAGATTGAAGATTTGTTCTTACCACAGGTTTTAGCAGTCTCAGCATGCCATTTTTTTCCTTTGCTTATGTCAAGAACTTTCATCTTTTCACTTAAGGGAAGCACTGTATAGTTCCTCTTTGGCATAAGGATTACTAGAACATAAGCACTGAGATACTGCGGTTACTCTGATAATCCAGATGGCTACTAAGTGACTAATAGGCAGGTAGCATACACAGCATGGATATGCTGAACAAAGGGATGATTCATGTCCTGGATGAGATGGAGTGGGACAGTGCAAGACTTTATCACACTATTCAGGATGGTGCACAATTTAAAACTTATGAATTGTTTATTTCTGGAATTTTCCATTTAATACTTTCAGACCATGGTTGATCATGGGTAACTGTAATGGGGGAAGGCAAAATCACAGATAAGGGGGAACTAGTGTAACTATTAACTTGAATAAACGTAAGTAATAGAAATTCTGGTTCCTGGATCCCCAATCATTTCAATATTTTGAAGAAACCAAAGAGTTCCTTTCACCTAAAGAATACATGCAGCAATATTACATAGTTCCACAGAAAATATAGAGGATATTGGACCAATAAGTGTTAAGGGTCACTCCAAGAATTTTAACATGGGATTGAGGAAGAGGACTAGATATAAAGTGCTATCTCCTGAAATAATAGGAAGGCAAAGGAGCCACACAACTTTAGATCTGGAGCAGCCTCATTTAAACCTCTTTATTTTAAGATGAGAAACTTGACTGCCCAGAGAGACAGATGACTTCAGACCACCAACTTATGAAAAGCTGTGGAGCCTGGCCCTCTCATGCTGGCTGGCCACTGTGACCCTATTAACTAGGGGGGGTTCTACCATCTCTGTCTATTTTGAAACCACAAAATAGCTTATCTTTTTTCTCCCTCACATATTTTTAAAAAGATACACACTTCAAAGCATTTTTTCTAAAAATGAACCCATTAAATTTACTGGACAAATTACCTAATTTTCACCATGGGAGGGCAGTCTTATTCTAGTATGCTGTAGAAGTCTGAAAATAAAGACAACAAAGCCAGATATACTTTAAAATAATCTTCACACACTATTATCATGCTTTTAAAATTTAGACAATGACATCTAACTAGAAGCAAAAATTGTAACGCATAGTCTAACTAATAAAAACTACTTAGGAAAACACAGGGATGAAATGTTTGAAAACTGGGACAACTAGAATTATGCTTCATATACTCATAAAGTATCTAGGTTACTTCACAATACTAGTAAATTTTAATAAGAAAAAAAGAACACTAGCATTTACTAAGCCCATACCATGTGCCAATAACAAAGTAAGCAATTTAAATGCAATGTTTACATACCAAGCATTCAATCATCAAATGCTGGCAAGGATGCAGAGAAAAAACTGAATCACTCATAAACTGTTGGTGGGAATGTAAAAATGGTACAGCTGCTCTGGAAAACAGTTCGGCAGGTTTTTAAAATCTAAACATGTATTTACCATAAGACTCAGCCATTATTCTCCTGGGCACTTATCCCGGAGAAATGAAGACTTACCTTTACACAAAAACGTGTATATGAATGTTTACAACTTTATTAGAATTAGCCCCAAACTGGAAGCAACTCAGATGTTTCTCACTAAATGAACAGTTAAACCAACTGTAGTACATCCAATCCATGGGATATCTCTCAGTAACGTAAAGGAACAAACCACTGATACACTCAACAATCTAGACCAATCTCCAGAGAGTTACACTGAGTGACAAAAGACATTTCTAAAAGGTTACATACTATATGATAGAAATGTTCCATTTCTATAACATTCTTGAAATGACAAATTTATAGAAACTGAGAAGAGATTAGTGGTTGCCAAAGGCCAGGGAAGGGGAAAGGCAAGGGATTTGTATGGCTAAAACCCTTACAGGGATGGAAATGTATTTTAACTGTATCAACTTTGATTTTCTGGTTATGATATTGTACTATAGTTTTGTAAGATGTTATCATTAGAGGAAACTGGGTAAAGGATACACAGGATCTTATTTATTTCTTTAAACTGCATGTGACTCTATAATGATCTCAAAATAATTTTTCTTAATTTAAATATCAATTGAAAAGTAAATGATTACAGCAGAATCTAAGGTATAGGAAAAATCAACACCAGGGACCATTTAAGAATGTAATATAATGATCAGACAGCATTTTTAATCACTCTGAACCCTAGGGATTCATAAATAAAACAAAATGAAAAAAGAGGATCATAAAGACAAACATTTGAATTCTGAAAAAGATGACTACAGATTGCCCAATAAGAGTTTTATCCCTGGATCATGCCTACCAAGGACTGCCAAAACATATACTAAGAGTGTATACAGTGTACAGTATATTTTTTTAAAAATTAGGGTTTGATTCCACTTGTATTCCTTGATTTTTTCCTACAAATTTAACATTTTCTTTTTCCTTTTTTTTCAAGTTAGACTTTTCTGAATGAGATTTTATCCCAACACCATTTGCTAAAAAGAGTACCCCTTCTTCACTGACTTACCTGTGGCAAAAATCAATTGGTTAAAAATTGGGGGTCTGTGTCTGAACTTCTCTTCTGTTTCATTGCTCATGTATCCATCCTTTAGCCAACATTTCTGTTTATTTAGGTCTTCCTCAATGCTTTATGGTTCTCAGCATATAACTCTTATAACAACCTTATGAAATTTTAAAAGAATATTTCAATCTCCAATTGTTCATTGCTAGTATATAGAAATAAAATTGATTTTTGTATACTGACCTCCATCCTGGCTGGGCTAGAAGTAATGTGCCTTTGGGAATGATATTTAAAGAAAGGTAAGCATAAGCCACATGTATTTAAACAGCTGACGTTTATATATCTTTGTAATTCCATTTTTATTGTTTTCATAGCAACCATTTATAGAATATTCCAGATGTTTTATAAATGATACTGTTTTACAAATGTATCTCAAAATGTATGTAAGCCCTTGTTAACATCTGGAAAGTAATTTTTCTGCCAAATATACCTATTTCCCACCACAGAGAAGAAAAAGAGGTATCAATCTGCCTTACGAAAAGCCAAATACAGTCCAGGGAGACTCATTGTTCTGTACCAAGTACCAGTTAACCAGAAAACTAATTCCAGGAGGAATCTGCTTCTTCCTCCCTGCTACGGTTTTAATGTTTGTCCCCTTCAAAAATCATGTTGAAATTTAATTGCTGTTATAACACTGTTAAGAGGTAGGAATTTTAAAAATTATTTGAGTCATCTGATGTCATTATCACAGGAGTGAGGTCACCCCGTTTTGCTCTTTCTTTTTCTTTCTGCCCTTCTGCCATGTGATGCTTTCCACCATGTGACAATGCAGCAAGAAGGTCCTTGCCAGATGCTGGCCCCTTGATCTTGGACTTCCCAGCCTCTAGAACTGTGAGAAAATAAATTTCTGTTCCTTATAAATTACCCAGTCTGTGGTATTCTGTTATAGCAGCAAAAGTAAATTAAGACTCCCTCCAAATGCCATTCTATTTGTGGTATAATGGGCAACGGAAATGAGCAGAAACTTCCCCAAAGAAGACAGAATAATGGCTAGCAAACACATAAAAAAATGTTCAACATCTCTAATCATTAGAGAAATGCAAATCAAAACCACAATGAGATAACACCTAACCCCAGTGAGGCTGGCCACTAGCAAAAAATCCCAGAACAACAAATGCTGGTGAGGATGTGGAGAGACAGGAACACTCTTACACTGCTGGTGGGACTGCAAATTAGTGCAACCTCTGTGGAAAAGAATTTGGAGATACCTCAAAGAGCTAAAAATAAAAATACCATTCGATCCAGCAATAGCATTATTAGGCATCTACCCAAAAGAGCATAAGTCATTCTATAATAAAGAAATCTGCACCCGAATGTTTATGGCAGCACAATTCACTATTGCTAAGTCATGGAAACAACCCAAGTGCCCGTCAATTCATGAGTGGATTATTAAAATTTGGTATATGTATACAATGGAATATTACTCAATTACAGGAAACAACGGTGATCCAGCATCACTTGTATTTTCCTGGATTGAGATTGAGCCCATTATCTGAAGTGAGGTGACAGAAGATCGGAGAAATGGGCTCCACATGTACTCGCCATCAAGTTGATACTGACTGATTAACATTATGGTGCTCAGATTGTGGTGGTGTTCTCCAGGGATCAGGGGGTTGGGGGGGTAGACTCACAACTGAGGGATGCGGTGAGCATTGTGGAGGGGAGGGGCATACCTCTAACTCTTGCTAGGGAGAGGCAAAGATATAAACTGTAACCAAAATGTTTGGACTCTCATAATTTCCTGAAATAAAAAACCAAAACAAAACAAAAAAAACCCGAACACTTGTTTGGAAAAAACTTGAAAAAACAAGTTTTCCTTTAACAAATGCATGGTTTTCACAAATATTAACCATGAATGTATAAAAGAAAGCTACATCCTCTAATGCTTTTTTAAATGTTTAAATATTTAAAGTAAAATCTTAGACAATTAAGTTATTTGAAACTATTTTCATTCAGGAAATATTTGAGCTTCCAAATGTGGAAAATGGAAGGTTACATATGTCAGTGTTCAATATTTTGAAAATAAAGTTGGTTGATTTAAAAAATAAATAAATAAATAATAAAATCAAAACACTTTTAAAAAAAATAGAGTTATAATTTGTAAATTGTTTTCATTTTAGTTAAATCTTAATATAACTTTAGATCTAAAAATACGTTATAGAGATCATATAAGCTGAAAGTTACCAAACAGAGATGTGCTTTACAACTACTTGGGGATCTTTTTAAAATATACAGATTCTTGATTCTTGTTCAAGATACCTTGAATAGAACATTCACAAAAATATATTTTTTAGAAACTCTTCAATTGATTCTAATGTAGGCTGCCTAATCCATTTGCTTTGTTTTCGAGTTGAGAAATTGAGTCCACTTTCATAAAATTACATATGATAGCACATATTTAATAGAAAATGGTATCGTTCTGTTTATGTATGACTCTTTTCATTTTGATCGCCAGAAAATTAGATGATTTGTAGAAACTGCTTCAAAAACACTTATGTTGACACAATCAATGAGGCAATCAACAACTATTCTTATGGCAAAGATAGCTAAGCACCATTTGTTTCCCTTTAGTAAAATTTTAAGGTCATTCATTTTAATGTTGGCAGATTTTATGAAACCAAATTAAAAAATTTTCTAAAGTGGAAAGCACAACTTACTAAAGGAGATTTTAGAAACTTACAGATGACGTCCTATCCACTTCACAACGGCTGCTCAGAATAAAACAGGCCTCAGCGTCATCCATCCTAAATACAGACAGAAAAACAAAATAATCACACACTGAAATATCTACATATTGTCTGAAAAATAGAATTTCAATGCTTAGTCCATATATTGCACAAAAAGTACATGAATACCATGTGTATCCTTAAGCTTAAATGAAAGTTGAATTTCTAGCAGATCATGACTATATTGGACTCTGAACAAAAAAAGTTATTGTTGGGTTGTCTATATAACTCAAGAATTTAGGACAGAATTAGAAAACAAAGCCAAACTTTATTCACTTTTTAATGATTATATATGTTTTAATATATATGCTTTGATTAAATTAAGAGGGTGGTATTGGTCTTTATTTTATGATTAATTATATTTTAAGTATAATGTCTCAATTAAACTAAGAGAGCTGGAACAGAGGTGCTCAGTACTCATAAGTTAAAACTCTACTGTATATTTATATTTCTTGGAGGTGATTCCTCATCTAGTTCCAGACCCCTTCCCCTCATGCTAAGGTTCAATAATTTTTAAATTTACTGATAAAGAAAGAGTATATTTTAGTGCTTGATACATAATGTTCTAAAAGCATAAGAATGTTTATTTTCAAAACAAGGCATGATTTAACTCTGTGGCTCACCATGATGAAATAAACCTTTTCCAAAAAAAATATTTTTTGTGGAGATGAAAGATAAAAGTCTGTGAAATTAGACCAAACCAAACAGTTCTGGAAAATGTTGCGCCATGGTTAAGATAATATGAGTATTGGATAACATTCTCTAAACATCATTTTCAACAAAGCAATTCAAAACTCATGCAACTGACCTTTGGAACTTGTTTGGAGAATCCTACTCCTTGTTCCTTGCATGGGGAATTGCGCTGAAGAATGTATTAGTTAACATTAAATCCCAAATCTTTTATATGAAGTTAGGATTAGAAATGAACATAAAAATGGATACTCTGTCACTCTAACTTCTTTCTTAACCAAGCTTTTTGAGTATTACAGTCAGCTACCTATCTTCCTAGGTCTCTTCTTTGTTTATTCCAATGAAGGAATACTTCTTGTAAATGTGATTGCTTTTGCTAAGAAATCATTTTTAATACTATTAACAATAAATTAGTTGTGTTAATCCTAAATAGTATCTAACTTAGATACTAATAGCTAATACTAATAGCACAGATTAATTTACCAGACAGGAAAAAACTTCCATTTATGACACAAATTCATATTGAACATAATATGGGCATCCATGCTTATTTTGTGAAGAACTTAACTCTTATACAATAAATTAAGCACACTGATTATCTACACAGATTAATATAATGATCCATATTATATCAATGTCTAAGCAACTATTCCTCTAGACCACCCAAATAATGAGTATAGATAGCAAATAGCAAACACCTAAAGCCAAGGTTTACTTGAGATGCTGGGAAAATCTGATGACTTGTATAGAACTGTATATAGAACTGTCATATATACAACAATGGCATATATAAAGTATATAATCCACCAAAAATAATTTAATTTTAATTATGTACCACTCATTATATCCTTGTAGTTGCTAGTGACTTTCTTGTTTTAGAAGCTAAAATACTGAAAAAAACTCAGTTAAATTGATATTATTATATATATGTTAATAAATCAAAAGTAACATCAGAGTTCCTGACTAGGTATCTAGTCATCACTTGCAGTTAAGCAGCAAAAAGGAACCTGGGATTCTGTTCCACAAAGCATTTTATTTTTCCTTTGTTCTTTTCCATCACTTCCTACACAGACACATACACACATATACAAACACACACACACAGAACATGCACAAACACATATATACCTACTCA
Source organism: Lepilemur ruficaudatus (assembly GCA_963574885.1). Lineage (NCBI taxonomy): Eukaryota > Metazoa > Chordata > Mammalia > Primates > Lepilemuridae > Lepilemur > Lepilemur ruficaudatus. The sequence continues at coordinate 50,970 of CAUYRT010035434.1, read as the reverse complement.
CATGCACTCAGTCCACCCAAGAAAAAAACAAATAAAAAGCCCTCATGCTATAAAATTCAATAGGGGAGGTTTTTAAATCTCAAAGAGCATGTAGAACAACTCAAGGACAAATATGAAAACATTATTTAAAACTTTAAAAACAGCAGAAAATATCAAGCAAAACCATTTTTGCTAAGGCTTGTCCTTTGGCTTCTGACACTAAGGATGTTATTTTGTAGGGTCCCCGATTCCCTGGTGTCCACACTCTGCCCAACCGTGCTCTGACTCTGATCATGTGGCATAATCCCCATGACCTTACAAATATTTACTACTCTGTCACTTTAGCCAAATTGGCTGGCACATGCACAAAAAGAAGAGGGCAGCTAAGTAAGACCTGTCACCTTTCTGATTCCTCTGTCCCCCAGGGACTCTTTTGTCTCTGACCCTAGGCAATATAAGTGCTGTTGGGTCACTACATATTGCAAACTCTTTAAAATTTAAACCTGGACTCACACTGCTTTGGTTTCACACATAAAGTTTTTCCCAAGATTTTTGTTTGTGGAATAAAAACAGGATCCAGGGATTTGGAGACCACTCTAACAGTGAGTCTGGATACCTCCAGCCCTTCTCTGACAGCTTAAGATAATTATACCATGCCACACATAACGTGTTGTGTGGACACGGTCTGCTGAACAACTCTGCCCTGAGAGGAGGCTGGGAAAGAGAAGCAAACACACTGATTTTATATGTTTAACCTTTCAGTTGGTCCAGCAGTGAGACTAAGGTAAAATTCTATATTCAAACAAACACATCTTGCAACACTGAAAAGTGCTTAAATTTGGAGGAGAGAAAAGATATTAAAGCACTCACAATGTACGCTACAAGATGGAAAAAGATAGGGATACCTACTTTGCTCTCAACAGGTCTTGATCTTTAAGGGCTGACCCTTGAAGGTAGATAACCCTTTGGGACCACATTGGAATCTGTAGCACCCTTCGAACTTGCACATCCATTTCAGTAGGACACAAAATCACCACATAATAATCCTATTCAAAAGAAAATGAGCAATGGATTAGAAATAATAATGCTTTATGTTACACAACATAGACAAATAAAATTTCTAAGAAAATTGTGAAATATGATAAAATTGAAATAAACTCTTGCTAATATATAAAACTTCACATTTAACACCTGGGCATATACTAAATAATACTGCACCATAATAAACACAACTTAGACATACAAAAATCTTATAAATCAATAAATTCATCCTGTCTTATTTCATTCCTATTAGTACCATAAAAGGAAGGTAATCAGTACTTATATTTGGCACTCACTTCCAGCCTGTGAAATTTTTAGTTATAACTACAGGCTGATCCTAAAATATACATTGAATACCAAGAATAGGCATTCAAGTGTCAATTTGTACTTCAAGTTGTTGCTTTTCGAATCAAAACTATGACAGTGATTTATATCATTTGGTAATATTACTATGAACTGACAATTTTGAACAATTTCTGATAAATATTTGACTGGGTACGGATTCATAAAAATATTGGAAATATTCACAAAGTAAATTAAAAAGTTGAGTTCAAAATATTTCAAACTATATGGTCCTTTGGGGAAAATACAAAAGTATTCTGAGTGATGAAATGGTTTGAAACAACTGATCTATAAAAATTAAAATTCTCTGGTAAACATTTACCATTTTATCAGTCTAAAATATATTTATTGGGAGTTTCTGGAGTTTAAAGAATTTTCTATATTGATATCAGACAAAGTTAATTACTGTGGGATCAAAATTTCCCCCAAATAGCTTTTCTTAATGGATTATAATGAGGAAACTGGAAATTATTTGGTATGAACAATAAACAAACAAGAAATAAATAGAGTTACTCAAAAAATGCAAATTAATTTATATGAAGATAAAAGAAGATATTAAATAATTTAAAGATCATTGACAAATTAGGTGTTTTAAAATAGAAAAATATAATATATTTAAAAGTCTCCAAACTATTCACAAATCAATATTTCTATGTTTAGTAAGGGAGGGATAATTAAATATGCCAAGCAATGTCTTGATTTCTGGGATTATTCAACTTCTTAACACAAATTTATTGAGGAAATGCAACACCTTCAAATAGTTCTTTGTTCTTTGGACTGGACTAAGTGCATTAAGCAGAAAAGGAGATTACCCAAATCTACACTGGCCCAGTTCCATGACAAATGGAAGACATATTCAAGGATTTTATCTGCAGAGACAGATGGAGAGATTTTTCTGAACTCATATTCTCAATTCAGCTAGTTATTATCCAATTTTTGGTCATTTATTGCTACTATAAATAGGACCTATTTACTTTACAGGAAACAAAAGAAAAAATGAAACTCCCAGACTTCCACATTTCCATTAGCAATACTTCATAAAATTCTGCAGTATTCAAATGAGCAAATGATATTGAAATGGTTTCTTCATTGTTTTATTATATTTTATCATAAAATTCACTGTTTCATAAAAATATCATTTATGCTCTACCCAAGGAAGGAAAAGCAATCCTTTAATTCAAAGAAAATTTTTCTCTGTAGCATTAACATAATTCCATCTGTCTTTTAGTGTAGATCCAGAAGGAAACTCAAAGTACTGCGTATTTCTTCAGCTTTTTTTTCTATGTTCCTGGTTATATTTGTAGCTCTTCATTTACTGTTTCTAAATTTGAGTGTATAAATAAAAATCCTCCACAATGCAGCCTGCACCATCCATTGATTGACTTTGACAATATGTTAGTAGGTATGATCTAGTACAGTGCATAATATAAGCCAAATGTACCTGTAGTCTTGGATGAGCATAGAATTCATTTAAAAAATCCATAAGTAAATCAATCTTCAGTGAGCTGACACACAGAACAACATGCTTTTCAGTTTGAGCTCTATGTCGACTATAGTTTCCACCTGACTTTTGTCTCTCCATCCATAAATAGGCCAACTGTTCAAACTGTAATGTATTTTCCACATGTGAATGAAAAACACCAGATATGAAAATTAAAAAATCAATATAGTACATCTATTGTTTATTAGGTATACTCAATTTGTTAGATGGAACTCATTGACATTTGAATTATCAGTGTTCCCTTCAATAACAGACTTTTCATATGACTTCTGCAGAGGTTGCAAATGCCTCCCAGGGACTTCAAGTCTGTAAGGAAACATATTACTATAACATGATATTGTTATTATATCATAACAGGCCACTGAGAGAGTGAAGCCTCTGCTTTATGTCCAGTAGACGACGATGTGTCATGTGCTGAATGAAGGAGAAAAGCCTCGTTAGCATTTCCTCACATTCTCTGCCAAGTTCTACTCACATCTTGTGCAATGGGAGATACTCTTACCACAGTCCACAAGGCCACATTCTAGCTGTACAGTAGCCTATACCTGAGGATAGTGAAAGGTGCAAGAGAGGAATGTCAGGAAGGAAAACATGCATGATTGGATAGCAGTAGGAAGGCGTTGTAGGTTCTATACCTACACAAGATATATTTAGATACACTGTGGCCAAAGCTGTTTAATGGAAAAGGCAAATATGATTCTTCACCATCTCCTGTTTCTGATCTGCCCACACATGGGCACCCAGGGGGCACTACAGGAAAGGGTTGGAGATTGCATCTACTTGTCTTTAATTCCATTATACATTTCTGTCCCTTTGTAACCTCCCATTCCCTCTCTAAAATGCTACATAATATTTATATACCATGTTCAGATTTTGTTTTAGTTGATCAACATAAGCAATCAATTTTTATTCAATGTAGTGTATGATTTTTAGGTTTATTTTCAAGAACAAAGAGAAATCAACCTCTCACAATTGTATTTCTTTGATCTGTCACATAATTAAAAACTATACTATCCAGCCAGGCACAGTGACTCATGCCTATAGTCCCAGCACTTTGGAAGGCCAAGGCAGGAGGATTGCTTGAGGCCAGGAGTCCAAGACTTCCTCTCTACAATTTAAAAAAAAAAAAAATTAGCCAGGCATGGTGGCGTGAACCTGTAGTCTCAGCTACCCAGGAGGATGAGGCAGGAGAATTGTTTGAACCCAGGAGTTTGAGGCTGCAGTGAGCTATGATAGGGCCAATGCAACCCAACCTGGGTGACAAGAGTGAGACCCTGTGTTCAAAAAAAAAAAAAAAAGAAAGAAAAACTTTATTATATTATAATATAGTTAAATACCTTATATTTAAAAGAAAGGATCTTGAAAAATTGAAGTGAGATGTACGCTATCAGCTGTGACTAGAGGGAAAAAAAACTCAATGTTTCTAATAAAATGTAAAACAAAAGCATTTCTACATAATTTATATAATGGATTACATGTAATAGCATGTGTTAATATGTTTTTGTTGGATAAATAAATGACCCAGCATTTCTTATTAAATGTCAATGGTTCAACTTCATAAGTCTTTGCACATTTCTATAAAATTTAAAATAGTTGTGTTTACCTGTATGGGTAGAACCACAAGAGCAACACAGATCATAGCAACAACAAAAAGCTTGGAGGACCATGTTTCAGGAGTGACATCCCCAAAGCCCACAGTAGAAAATGTGACAATGCAGAAATAAAGGGAATCAAAGAGATTCAGCTTCTTTCCTATTCGTTCCAGATGTTGGATCCCACAAATGCTAAAAAAAAAAAAGCAATAAAATTAAGTCCTTCAAATTGGACACATTATTTCTCATCATTATTCTTTTGAAAGCCACAGTACATTTCATAAAGCCATTTAATGGTTGGGGTCTTATATTTTATAATACTATTTTTTTCCAGAAAAATACAATATTTATGTCTTTTTCCTACATTAACCAGATTTGGTGTTATTTTGATTAACAGCTAAAAATGGTAGCCAATATATCACAGAATATATTTGAATAACATGTAAAATGAACAGACTGACTTTCATGTATACACAAAGACATTGAATTCATGTAAAGGAAACAAAAAGACCAGAAATTGCTAAATCTTATCCTTGTCAAAATACCAAAAGTCTCTCTCTCTCTTTTTTTAATTTAGGAAGAAGAGAGATAGTAAAAAGCTAGAGGAGTTAACAATTGCGAAGTGCTGTAGAATGAATGTTTGTCCTCTCCAAAACTCACGTTGAAATTTAATTGCCCTTGTACCAATATTAAGAGGTGGTATCTTTAAGAGGTGTTTAAGTTATAAAGGCTCCGCTATGATAAATAAGCTCATGCTGTTATCCCACAAGTGGGTTTGCCCTCTGTCTCCTGTGTACTCTCTCTTGACCTTCTACCATGTGATGTCTTTTGCCATACTATGATGTAGCAAGAAGGCCTTCACCAATTGCTGGCAGCTTGATCTTGGAATTCGCAGGCTCCAGAGTTGTGAGACAATACATTTCTGTTCACTATGACAGACAGCTGCAGCCAGCATTCCTTCCCCCTCCCTCCCTGATAGAGATGAAGGCTATCCCTCCCTAGCTGTCCTGATCAGGACGACGCCAGAGCAGAAGGATGGATGCATCTGGGGCAAAGGAGTTGGTTGTTTGAAGAAGAATTTACTACAAACAGCTGTTCTGCCCACTGTCCTCTGCCATATGTGAACTGCACATAGCAGGAAGCAATTCTTCACCTGCCAGTTTGGCACAGAAACAAAGAACTGAACAGGACAGGTGGGAGGTGGTCGGCTATCCCCGTGTATAAAACACCTCACTAAACCCCCTTCTGTGCTGACTCTCTTTTCAGACTCAGCCCACTTGCATCTGGGTGAATAAACCAGCCATGTTGCTCCCACATAGCCTGTGTATGAAATCAGTCCTTTGGGTCATTCACCCTTTCAGGACATATTACATATTTCTTCTTGCCTTTTTCTCCCTTTTGGAATGGGAACGTCTATCCTATGCCTGTCTCATCATAATATTTTGGAGGCACATAACTTGTTTGATTTCACAGGCTCACAGCTGGAGAGTAATTTGCCTCAGGAGTCTCACCTACATATGATTTAAATGATATTTAGATGAGACTTTGGACTTAGACTTTGAAGTTGGTGCTGGAAGAAATTAGGACTTGGGGACAATTAAAACAGAATGAACATATTTTGGACGTGAAAAGGATGTGAATTTGTGGGGGGGGGGCAGAGATGAAATGCTACCGTTTCAATATTTGTGTCCTCTCCAAAATTTATATTGAAACTTACATCTACAATGCAACATTATTAAGAGGTTAGTCTTTAGGAGATGATTAATTCACATTAATTAAGAAGCAGATAATCAAGGAGCACATTGAGGAGCAGAGCCTCCTTAACAGGATTAGCAACCTTATAGAAGGGCTAGAGAGAACTACTAGGCCCCTTTTGCTTTCCTGCCATGTGAAGACACAGAGCTATGTGAAGACAAGGAGCTATCCTGGAAGCAAAGAGAAGGCCCTCAACAGACACTAAACCTGTGGCACCTTGATCTTGGACTTCCCAGTCTCCAGAACTCTGATAAATAAATTTCTATCATTTACAAATTACCCAGTCTCAGGTATTTTGTTACAGCAGCACAGACTAATACGATAATGGAATACCATTCAATAAATTAAGTGAAGGAACTAAGTACTGAATATGTTAGAACATGGATAAACTGCAAAAACATGTTGAATGAGAGGAGTCAGATGCAAAAGATGAAATATTATATGATTTTGTTTACATGAAATATCCAGAAAAGAGACAGAAAGCAGATTAGTGGTTGCATGAGACTGATGGTGGGAATGTGGTAATGGAAGTGTTCTAAAACTGGATTATGGTGATGACTGTACAATTCTGAAAATATATTTTAAATGATTGAATTTACACTTAAAATGAGTAAATTTTATGGTGTGTAATTATACTTCTATAAAACTGTCAAAAAATCAGTGTATGCTACTGGACATTCAATACAGCTTCTGTGCACAACAAGACATAGCTCAATTATGACAACCATGAAGAAATAAAGTAATATTTAATATTTAAAATTCTAGAAATTCCTTTTCCAGACTGTTAAGATAATCTTCTCATTTATCTAAGTTACATATCATACAGATTCAATTATCTTTAATCTTTCTTTGCTTTCTGTAAAGTTGAAGTATAAGCTGGTGAACAGAATAGGTAGATGGATAGGTACACAGGTAGGTCAAGGGACAGAAGAGAGAAAGTGTGGTACATGTCATCATTTTAATTCTGAAGAAAAAACTATTTGGGTTTTTTTGTTTGTTTGCTTTTTCTTTTTCCTTCTTTTTTACTCTAGGTCTCCAAAATGGTTCAGTAAAATTTCCCTTGTTTTATGCTTAGAAATTTTTTGTGAGTTATCAGGTCATAAGCACACCCAAAGCAATGAGTTGATTTATATTTGTTTATTTTCTCAGCTGCCCCTACACAATATTGCCATACTAATCATAAGAACATTCAGACGTAGCCTAAAAAACCAAACAAGAGAATTTCATAACAATACATATTTCTGTAGCATCAAGTTTTGTTATTTTATTTAAAATAACATATTTGAGAATGTAAAAAATTTATGCATAAATCGTTTTTACTTCACTAGAAAATAAAATGAGAAGAAAATTCATTAACATATTTTTCATGATTCAAATGTTGAGGGCTTACTACATTTTGCTTGACTATCCATTAAAAGCCAATCTTTGACAATAGTTAAGATGTACATTTCCTAATTCAGAGGTATATTTTCTAGACCTAAACTACCAGTAAAGTCTCCTACTGTGTTTCCTGGGCTTTAGTCTCCCCTTGTACTGTAACATACACATATTTACCATATTTACATAGTTACGTTCTTTAAACACAGTTTAGGTATGTCCGTTTCAGGTTAAGAAGAACAAAACAAAACATTGGATTCTCACTGCATAAAGAACACTCTCTAAATCTTGGTATGATAATTATTATAGTAGCTGCCAATGAATCAAGTCTCCCTATTTCATCTCCCTTTTGCAATATGATTTTGCTGCACATCAAGATGTGAAGAAGTCTATGTCTCTATGTCCTTGAATCTGAGCTGCACAAATGACTTGCTTTGACCAACAAATAAGGTGGAAATGACACTATGTGGTTGCAGATCCTAGGCCTTAAAAAACCTTGCAGCTCTTTTTCTTGCTTTCTTAAAACCCTGACATCACCATAATGTGAAGGAGCAGGTACAGTCTACTGTGGAGGATGAGAGGCCATGTGGAAAAGAATCAGGATGTCCCACTTGACAGCCAGCACCAGCTGCCAGACACGATAGTGGAGCCATCTCAGATCCTCCAGTTCCTCTCAGGCCATCAGATTACTGAAGTTGAAAGAGTAATCAAAAGTGAGACCAGCAGAAAACTGCCTTGGTTATCAACCACAGACAGAATTGTGAAAAATAACAAACTGTACTGTTTCCAGCCACTAAGTTTTGGGGTGCCTTGTTATTCAGCAATGGATAACTGGTACATATAGAATTATAGACTCCAGCATTTGGATCTAATATTTTTTTTCTTGAACTTTTGTCTCATTTATCTCCCCTTCACTTACTATTTGGACTGTTTACTTATCATAATATATAACCCTTGTTTCTACATGCTTACCAGTCTGTTCCTTTCAACGGAAAGCCCTCTCTACCCAATACCAACTACAATTCCTCTATTTTGAAGCCCTAGCTCAAATATAATCTCTCTCGTAATGCCTTCCTTGGACCTCAGAGTGTTCCCTCTAAATTCCTATAGCACTTGTAAGTTCATGTCTTATCTAGTTAAAGTTTTACAAAAATATCTACACTTGATCTTAGCCAAAAGGCTGAGAAGTGGTACAAAAGTATCTACATTTAGTGTTTAATATTATCACCCTGACTCACCTATTATCTATCCTGATGACAGTAATTATATATTTGTATTTTTATTTCCTACAACACTTGGCACAAAGTACATAGTAGCCACCCAGTAACTAAGTGTAAAATAAAAGAACAACTAGTTAAATCACTCCCCAAGTAGTATATTCCAAACATACTCCAAAAAATGTTTCATCTTTTTATTACTGCATAATGAACTCCCTAAAATGTAGAGATTTGAAACAATAATAATTTATCTTTTCACATAATTTTGTGGGTTGGGTGGGAAGCTTCTCTGGTCTTCTTGGGCTCACTCATGTAGCTGCATTCAGCTAGAGATCTGGCTCAGACAAAAGGTCCAAGATGGCCTCACTTCTGTGCTTAATGGTCAATGTTTATTATTGGCTGGGGTGCCTTAGTTCTTCTTTATGTGTCCTCTCATCCTCTAGTAGGCTTGACTGGCTTCCCTGGGTATCAGTACAGTAGGACATAGATGGAAACTACAAATTCTCTAAAGACCTAGCTTTCATTAGCTTTATTCTTTTTGTCAAAGCAAGGCACAAGGTCCGCCCAGAATGAATGACTCCATCTCCTCATGAGAGGAGATAAAAAATATGTTTATTATATTTTTCAGTTTACCAAACCATATAAATGACAATATCTATCATAACCCATAAAAATCTTAATAATATTTAATAAACCACATTACAAAGATATTTAATTTCTTTGATAGTTATAATTAAATCCATACTTACAATGATTAACGATATTTTTAAATACTTATGTAAAATGCCATTTTATAATATTTGACCTGAAAAACTTTTGCAAATCTATCACATATACATTAATATTGCACATAAGCTTAAGGGACCTGTTAGGCCTTAATGTTCTCTAAATCAGTATGAAAATGAAGATGTTCATATCAGCTATTATATGCTTGGTATTATGACAAGCATATATTAATAACTTGGTATAAGTTATATGCTTGGTATTAAACAAAAATCAACTTTTTAAAAGAACTAATAAAAATGAACACACTAAATTACTTTTAGAGTTTTTCTCCAATTTTGAATAGGCACACCACCTTGTTTCATCTAGGGTCTCAATCAATGGGCCATTGCTTCTGTTCATGGATAACAATGACAACACATTTAAAAATCACTAAAAATATCTTCTAACTCAATAAATACTTTTCATAATAAATGAATTTAGTTCTTTCCTCCAAAAGAAAAAATAAGGCAGATAATACTTAAATATCCAGCCCAGGAACAGAGGAATCTTCTTTAGTTATAGGTCAGCTTTTCCCCCCTCTCTGTTCATAACTCTCAATGCATTTTTATCACACTCAGAAAAAAATTCAAAAGCCCCTGGCTCTTCTCCAACCTTGGTGCTATCTCTTAAACATGCTGGGTATGCACCCAACTTCTCTTGGATTTCTAACAGACATCTCAAAGGTTACATGTCCAAATAGAATTCTAAACTTCTTCTCTAAATCTGTTCCTCCCAAATTCTTCACCATCAGATGACAGTAAATATAATTTCCCAGTTACTTAGGCCAAAATCCTAAATTCACTCTTCCTTTTTCTCAAAATTCACATCCAAGCTCTTAGCAAACTACAGTTTCTAGCTTCAAAATTAACCAGAATCCACAATCACTGCTCACTATTTTCATTGCTACAGTTATCCATGCCACCATTATCTCTTCCTTGAACCGCGTTAGATGCTCACATCCTTCCCTCAACAGCCTACTGTCAAGATATCAACCAGGTTTACCTATGAAAACATGGATTAGGTCATGCCATTCCTCTATACAAAACCCTGATATGGCTCACTATTTCACTTAGACTAAAAGCTAATTTTCTTGCATTTGCCTACAGCACACTACCCAATCTGACCCCTCACTGTCTTTCAGGCTCATTTTCTACTCTTCTGCCTGTGGTCCACTCTGCCCCAGATGTACTGGTATTATTGCTTTCTGGCAAACATGCGAGGCATTTTCCTCACTAAAGGCCTTGGTAGGGACTGTTCTCTCTGGCTGGAACCCTATTGGCTTGAATAATCTCATGGTTGACCCTTCACATCCTTCAACTCTTTACTCAAATTGCTGCCTTATCAATGAGGCCTATTGTGACCATCGTGTATACTATTATTTTTATTTTCTTGCCTAACTTTTTAAAAAATAATTTAATCATTTATAGTGTTTCTATCAATATTCATTTATTGTATTCCTTTATTATTGTGGAGGTCCATTAGTACAGAGTCATGTGCTTTCTTTATCAATGTTGGCTGAGCACCTAAAATAGTGGCAAGCACATAATAATGTTCATAAATATTTGCTGAATAAATACATGAGGGCCTGAATGTAAAGTATACAGACCACCTCTGTTGTCCATATTTAAATCACCAAGCCAGTTGGTTTGGTGATATAGTTTATATCTATTTAGATATAAACTAAAAAAAATTCAGAAAGGAAAGTAAAAGCATGCAATCTTTTTTATCTGTCTACTGCCTTCACTGTGGAATCTAATACAATTAATTGGCAAGACAAAATAATCCTCAGTCAAATAAATTTGATCCCTATCTTATACAATACACAGAAATCAATTCAAAATTGGTTATACACTTAAACACAAGACCTGAAACTAAAACTCCTAGAAGAAGACATAAGGGAAAAGGTGCTTGACATTGGTCTTGGCAATGATTTCTTGGGTTTGACACCATAAGCAGATGCCAAAAATAGACAAGCGAGGCTTTATCAAATTAGAAAGCTTCTACACAGCAAAGGAAACAATCAACAGAGTGAAAAGGCAATCAAGGAATGGAAGAAAATATTTGCAAACTATCTGATATGAGATTAATTTCTAAAATATATGAGGATCTTCTACAACTCAATAGCAAAAAAAGAAAAAAAGGAAAAGAAAATAGGACAAATACTTTATAATTACGCTTACATGAGGTATCTAAAATAGTCAAAGAAGCAGAGAGTAGAATGGCAGTCGCCAGGAGCTGAGGTAGGGGGAAATAGGAAATTGTACTTCAATGAATATAGAGTTTCAGTTATGCAAGATGAGTTAAGTTCTAGATATAAGCTGTACAACATAGTATTACTGCTAACAATAAAGTATTGTGCACTTTAAAATATGTTAAGGGGATAGTTCTCCTATTAAGTATTCTTACCACACACATACACAAAAACACTGATAAAAGAACACAAACAAATTTATGGAGGTGATGGATATGTTTATTACCTGGATTGTTGGGATGATATTATGGGTATATATATATATATATATATATATGTCAAACTCATCAAAATATATGCATTAAATATGTGAAATCTTTTGTATATTGATTGTAACTCAATAAAGCTTTAAATAAATAAATAAATACAGACATAAATAAAAACCTCTGTCAAAGGAGGCAGATGCAATACTCTATAAGCCTATCAATTTTCCCATAATTTTTCAATCAATATCATTTGAAATATTCAAGTACTATAAGCAAGTAAAATAGGCTTTACTTTCCCTAGTAATTAGTGCTTGTAACTCCAGCATTTGTTTCAGTGAGCAACATTTAAATCATACAATAAATGACCACTTTGGAAATTTAAAATCCATTTGACTTACTTATTGAAACTCATTCTGCTTGTGTAATGTATAAATACAAGTAAATTATATAACTAAACACTTGTCTTTTAATAAAACAAATTTAGTACTCAAATAAAAGATGTTTTCATTTTGTCCCATTACATTCTGAACGTTCTATCTCACTAACATGTTTAAAAAGTGTTTGAATGACTAAATTAATCTTGCTACAAAAATGGTTTACTAATCAAATACTTGATTTATAATCCCATTTGTGTCACTGTTAGTGAATATTGCACACTCCAATACTTTTAGTCAATCAGTGTAGTACATATTATAACATTCAGATAACTGTCTAGCTTATATTTTATAGAAGAAAAAATTACTGTCTATATTAGGGAGAGATTTTCCTGCAATAGGTAAACAATCTGAACTCCATTGTCACTTTCACATTAACTTTTCCCACTATTTCCCTTTTTTGCTCTCCTGTGTTTCTGTAAAAATATCACCTTTCTTGGAGAGCTAAAATAGTTTAGAAAGGAATTTTGCAGAAATTTTCACTAGCTTATCAAATTCTAAAGGTAGACTATTTCACTTTTCAAGGAAAAATAGTCTTCAAACTTCATAAAATCTTAAAAATTTGCTTTAGGCTGGGCATAGTGCCTAGTAAGGCCACCAGGTACTTTGGAAGGCCACAGCAGGAGGATTGCTTGAGCCTACGAGTTGCAGACCAGCCTGGGCAACATAAGGAGACTCAATCTCTACAAAAAAAAAATTTAAAAAATTAGTTGAGCATGGTAGTGAGCGCCTGTAGTCCTGTCTACTGACGAGGCTAAGGTGGAAGGATCACTTGAGCCCTGGAGTTCGAGGCTACAGTGAGCGAGCTATGATCACGCCACTGCACTCCAGGCTGGGCCACAAAGTGAGATTCTATCTCCAAAAATAAATATTTTTAAATTTAAAATGTATTTTGAAAATTACTTGTTCCAAGTTTTTATTTTACAAAAGTGAATTCTAAGACATAAAGAAGTTTGAGGATGGGCTGCTCTGATTCACATTATATGGCTATAGCATCATTTTCTGATACCTATTATGGAGTATCTGTATGCAACATGTAGAAAATGTTAAGTGTTCCTGCTGATTTATTGCATATTATTTTGGTTACAGGCAACACAACTGGGAATGTTTTGAAGATAAGAAATAAAAAGACTTATTTTACTGCTCTGTGATCATTATTCAAACAAAGTACATTTTTAGATTGTTCATATAAATTATCTCTTCCAAAAATAACTTAGCTAGTTAAAAGAAAGAAGGGAAGAATGTGTGTTTTTATGACAGGTAGATACAAAGATGATTTATTATTACTTTATTATATAATTCTTAAGGCCAAGATAGTTTTAGCACTGAAAACATCCTTGGTTTGCATTATGTAAAAATATTAATATTTCACTTATATTTTAGCTATTTTGCATAGAACCATGAATCTTGTGTCATGCTATGTAAAGATTTGAAGCCATATGGTGATTAATAAAGCATTTTAATATAGATTTCTATCTTATTTCATTCACAGATATTTTTGGAATCATTAATAAATGAAAATTTTCTTCTCTTTATCATAATTGATGAATTTCAGTTAATCATTATTTTGTGTCTGTACCCAGAAGTAATTGTATTGATGGGAACAGATTTTCTGATAAATTAAATCTAAGTCAAAAACAACACATTCATAATCAAAATATCCTATTTTGCCTTGTTATAAAGGAGATACAATTTTTCAGTCAAAGACCAAATGAAACAATTTAAATTATAACGTAAATTGAAAGTAGCAGATGAGTTTAATAATGCAGCATTAAAAAATAAATAATCATAGCTGGTGAATTTTAGTAAATACTTTGTTACCTTTATATTTTCTAGTAATTAAATTTAATATTGTTTTCTGACTGGGTGGCGATAAATTTGTGTGTGTGTGCATGTGTGTGTATATATACATAAGCCTGTTTAAAATACTTGGTTTTCATTGATATCTAATTGCAACAACTTTTTTGTTTATTATCCTGTACCCTCTGCCTAAACATTTTGAGTTAAATAATTTACTGCAATTTAAAATACAAAAAATAAACTGATATAATACCATCTTCTTTTTATCTTTTTTTGTTTCTTCATTAATATACATAAAAGTTACTTCAGATTCATTTATACTAATTGAAATGGGAAATTGCAAATGAATCTTTTTCTTATAATTTCTATATTGCAAAAATACCTATAAATTTTAAACAATAATAAAATGATTTCTATAATATTACCAAATGATACAAAATTTTATTTAACTGTTTCATAATAGAAAAAGACTACCTAATATTGTAAAAGTTAGTCATATTTATTCATACACATAAATTTATTGATAGTTTACTAGTGCCAGGCCTTGTGCTGGATGATACGGGTACAGATATCAATAGGACAATGATCTTTCCTCCTAATCTATATAAAAAAGAGTCTCTAAAACCTAAAGTGAATGATTATTACCTGGTCTTTAATAGTATTACTAATAATACCATAAGTTAATAATCAAATATTTTTTTGCTTGCTCAGTGTTATAACCTAAGTAAATTACTTTAGCATTTTACACTTCATGTTCCTCAGTTGAAAAGTAAACGTAATAATATTAACTTCTTCCTTGGCTATTATGAGAATTAAATGAGCTAATGCTCCGTGAAATGCCTCACATAGAATAACGTTCAATGAATTTAGTAGTAATTTTGTTATTTATTTCTAAGCCCAACAGGAGAGAAATAAAAGCATAAAAATAAGTCAACTACAAGGACCAAATATATACACAAAAGTGTTACAAAGCAGTTGTTTTCTATTTGATAAAAAATAAATGTTACTATTAACAACAGAGTCAGGGATTATAGAGAAAGAGAATGACTATGAAAAAATAATGCGTCTATTCTTCTTTCGTATGGATTCACCAAACAGGATTATCAGCAGAAGGAAATCACCCATGAATTAATCAGTAGCTATAATCTCGTGCAATTTCTCAATGCTACAAGTCCCCGTGGGGAAGAGGAAATACAGATCATTATGGAGGGCTCCAAAAAAGAGAAGTTAGGCAATTTGCAAGGTAAATCGATAATCTTTCACTATTTAGAAAGAGTAGCTGTGATGAGATTAGATGACCTTTGGAGGTTTTACTGTTGTCATTTCCAGAAACTGACAACTAATTCTTGGTAAAGCACTAAGGGCAAAAAAGAATTAAGCCTATTTCTCACCCAGAACGTCAACATTAGGCTACTGTTTCGTTTTAAACGATTACTTATCACTGAGATTACTTGAATGAAGGGATTTCATTTCTGATGATATATAATAAAAGATGGCATATCTGTATGTCCTATATGTACATATTTATACAGTTCACTGAGTTATATAACTAATAAGTATATTGTTATGTGATACTTAAGATTTAAATGTTAAAATAGTAAAATTTTGAAAAAATCCAAGAAGATTTTCTCTTTTTGTGTTACTTTACACATACAGTCACACTCACTATTAACATTGAAATAAGTATTTAATTTTATGTGACTTATGGATTTTATATTCATAAAATGCTAAGTATATTTATTTTTGAGATTACATGCATTTTATGAAGCAGGGAATTCCTGCTATTCAAATATTAATCTTTTTTGCGTAATTATGGTCAATATTCACAATATTGAGCTTAACCTGGGCTTTCAAAACTAATTCACCCAGCCATTTCTGCCTTACTGTAATTTGGTTTTACACAAATATCTACTCATATTAATGTTTATCTTAAAGAACACTGTCACAGAATAAAAATCCTTTAGGAAATTTATAGCATGGTACTCTGGTAATTTTTCTAAAATTACAGTAAATATGCACTTAAACTAGCATACTAGAGGATAAAATGCCAAGTAGCCAAATATGTCCTTAAATAAATTGTTCAGAACTTGATTACTACCAACGTACAGCAGAAAAATAGAAGAGAGATCTGATGTGGATTTCCATCTTCATGCAACAACCACCTCCAAGGCCATCGCATAGGACCACTTTGGAGATATAAAATAATTATAACTACTATGACTTATGAAGTACTTATGTGCCAGGCTCAGGGCTATCTACTTGAAATGCAATATTTGTTTGAATCCTCAGGCCCAGCATGGTGGCTCATGCCTGTAATTCTAGCATTTTGGGAGGCAGAGGAGGGAGGATGGCTTGAGGCCAGGAGTTTGAGACTAGCCTGAGCAGGAGCTGGTCTCAAAGACTGGGTCTCAAGACCTAGTCTCTACAAAAAGTAGAAAACTTAGCCAAACATGGTGCAGCGTGCCTGTAGTCTCAGTTACTTGGGAGGCTGAGGCAGGAAGATCACTTGAGCCCAGGAGTTTGAGGTTACAGTGAGCTATGATGATGCCATTGCACTGTAGCCCAGGTGACAGAGCAAGACCCTCCCCCCCCCAAAAAAGAAAAAAAGTCGAGAAATTTCCTTGGGAATTTTACCTACTCTAATAATTCCACACTCAATATGACTAAGGTATTGAATATTTGACTAAAGCCATATGAAACAAATTCAGCTCTTGAGAGGTATAATGTTTTCTTTGGTTTTCAAATAATATTTATTGATTTTCCAGTATGACCTATGGATATCAGGTGATAAAGGCAACAGGGAATAATGACATAGGTAAGGAATATTAGGGAAAATACTACAGGTGGAGATGGTGAAAAAATTTCATTTTTGGACATGTTGAATTTAATATTCTTATGAGATATACATGTGTGATCCATTTTGATTTTCTATTTTATACAAATATACATCTGTGATAAGCCATTCTTACAGTCTTTGGTTTATACCCTACTTGAACTTGTTTACAGTTCTAACCTTTTTAGTTCCCAAGAAATAGTAATATGCACTTGTTATTACATTAAAAGACAATAAAGATAAAAATGAATTATTATTAATATCATCCCACTCCTACCTACCCTTAAAGTAATTAGTGTTTTAGTAAGTGTCCTTTCATTGGTTTAATATTTTGTTTTGTTTTTAGTTTTAATTTAAATGTACTTTTGCTTTTAGTTTAGCAATTTAATATTATAGGATATTTATATCCATCATTTTAAAGTGAGCTTGGTTTTCAGTTCTGTGGCTCAATGTATGTATATGTTCCTTGAAAAGCCAATTTGGAAGTAGATATTAAGCAAATTCAGGATTATGCTATCAAATACGTTTGGGAACTCTGGGTTAAACATAGTTTTTTACCAAAGGATGTTTCAGATTCTTTTAATGAGCTAATGTTTATTGTAAATTTCTGAGAGTAGATTCATTTTTATAGGATTTACCAAACACATCTGCCAAAGTTTTGGTTTTGATAAGAGTGTCTCAAAGGGTATTGGTTTTTGACTAAACTATGATTACGTGAGCCCATAATTTGTGCTTTGTCATAGTATTTTAGAATCACAATTTAGCTTAATAAAATGACCCAGATAATTTTTACCTTTGTCTATGCCATGGATTAACAATCCTAGACTAACCATTCCTTAAAGGAATTTAATAGTGAAACTGTCAATCCCTGAAGTTTTTTTGTTTTTTAATGGAGATCAAAAATATAACTTAAAATGCAGCATTTTAAAATTGCTCCATCTTGGTTCTTTATTTTAATTTAATACCACTTAAAAACCCACAAGTATGCATTTTGGCTTGAGCACCATTCCTTCCACAAATCCACAAAAATCAATTTGTTTTACTCATTCCCTGGTCTTTAAGGACGTCCTACAGATCTGAACTTGAGACAAAGTACAGTCTACACAGGCCCGCAATAGCCATATTGAGCACAGATAAGCATAGGGGAAGTTTCCTCATCCTTCTCACAAGGAAGCTTAAAGAACAAAATAGATTTTTTTCATGAATACTGAAATTATTTGAAATGTGGATCACGTTTGAGCATGCCAAATGGAAAAAGGAGGACTCAAAATTGTAACTCATTAAAAAAATTAAAATTTTACCTTTCTGTTAACTGGGATAGTGCTAAATATTATTAAGAATAATTTTAGTTAAAGAAATTATTCAAACATCTATGAAAAAATCTTAACCACATTAATTGGAAAAGATTAGGCCCCATTTTACATTAAATATCTAGGTCCATGATATCTATCGTATCTAGAATTTAATTTCTAATTAACATAGATATAAAAAGACTATCAAAAAACGATTCATTTTTTTTGTCTCATTTTAACTAAATAGTCCTCCATTTAGAAGAGCTAACATCTTGATTTACATATTTAAAATCTATTTTTTTTTGCATTTTCTCATTCATCTAGTGAATAAGAATCAACAAGGTATAAGAAATTATCTAAGGTTACAACAATCAGAGTGGTAAGTGTTCTTTCACATATTAAATGTTTCACTTAAATGGATTCCACATTGCTGTTCCTGTAGAATATATTTATTACATTTCCTCTTCTTTCATTATTTATGATTTAAACAAAAGCATCTGCTGGACAGCATTTCTAAATTTTTCATAGACTCATCAGCCTGTGGGTCATTACTATTATGTATGCAAATCAGAGTAGGAATTTTTTTGGTTCTTCGTGGTAGAAAGGATGACACTTTTAACTGTGTAGTGTTTTGTTCTGTTTGAATTCCTTAGGTTATATGCTATACCAAACATGTATTCATATTCATTCATGAACATTTATTAAGAAATACGTACTGTGTCAATGTTGAATGTTCTTCTCACTATGATTGGGAAGGAAGTAGACAAAGAGATGAACAATAGGATGAGAAATGATTACAATAGATCAAACCAGGTGAAAATAAGGAGACAAAACTATTATGGTTAAAGGCAATTAATTAATATAGTCAAGAATCAAGTAAAATCATTATCACTTTCTTCTGGAAATTTCCATTCTAGGAGACTCCTATATCAAGCAATTAAACTTTTATTGGGAAAAAATAGGTATTCTGCTATGTCACCAACAGAAAAGCTATTATAGTTATTTTCATATTGTTAAAACAAAATAACATGGTTAAGGCGGAAAATAAAGGCAACGTAGTCCTTAATTCTTAAGTATTTAATACCTATCTTCCTATTGTTAAATGAGAACTTTTTTTTTTTTTTTTTTTGAGACAGAGTCTCACTGTGTTGCCCGAGCTAGAGTGCCGTGGCGTCAGCCTAGGTCACAGCAACCTCACACTCCTGGGCTCAAACAATCCTTGTGTCTCAGCCTCCCGAGTAGCTGGGACTACAGGCATGAGCCACCATACCCGGCTAATTTTATTTTCTATATATGTATTTTTTTTTAGTTGGCCGATTAATTTGTTTCTATTTTTAGTAGAGATGGGGGTCTCGCTCTTGCTCAGGCTGGTTTCGAACTCCTGACCTTGAGCGATCCGCCCGCCTCGGCCTCCCAGAGTGCTAGGATTACAGGCGTGAGCCACCGCACCTGGCCGAGAACTTTTTTTTTTATTTACTACTTCTTGCTTCCTGGAAAACTGTTAGGATTTTCCTCTCCTGAAACTGTGATATAAATGCTCATAATTTTATTTTCGCTCTGCTGTAGATCACATGCTTTTGAAAAAGTCTTGCATTATTTGTTCACCTATTTATTGAGTGCTACTAAGTGTCAGGCACAGTACTGAGTATTAGCAAAGACAATGGTATGTGAAAACCAGCATGACTGCTTCCTTAAGGCAACTTAAGAGTTTAGTGGCAGAGACAGAAAATGATGACTAATGCACATATATAAAAATATACAAAGGAAAGCCCCCCAGAGCTATGATTTCTGATCACAGTGGAATCTGACCTAATCAGGTGGGTCAGACTTCAATAAAAGAGTGAGGCTTAACAAACAAAGGATGAGTCAGGCTTTCAGACTTTTTCTGCAGAGAAAGAAGGAAGAATATTCTAAGGAAGAGGAAGATTAACATGATGGATTAAATAAAAACAAAACAAAACAAATCAAAAACTAGGACCCTTGAGCAGAGAAAAAAATCATGGATATATGATAAGAATGAAAACATAGGGAGAATACTGATCATGCAGAAATTCAGAACAAATTGGGGCTTTGTATACATCCCAAGACACATGTAATATTTTTAACAAGTATGTGGTGACATAGTCATATTTATATTTCACAAAGGTCACTTTGGTTGCCATGAGATGAATGGTTTGAATAGAGCCAGAGGGGATATAAGCAAACCACTTATAAGGCTGTTACTACAAAGAGGTTATGATCATTCAGATTAATAAGGTGGTGACTAAGAGGGACAGAAGTAGACAGATTTACTGGTTATTTAGGAGGTAAAATCTATGGGATTTGTTGGTTGTGTATTGTGTAACAGAAGAGGAAGTGTTAAGAATGACTCCTAGATATGTGGATTGCCCAAAAGAATGGGGGCAGTGGCTGTTATTTCAGAGATATAAACAAATTTAGGAAGAAATATAAATTTGGGGGCATATATTTAGTTCAAGGAATCTAAGAGGAAATGTCACAGAAATGTTTGGATATAAAGGTTGTAATTAAAGCCATAGAAACTGATCTAAGACAATTTATTCATAATTATCAACTTATTTGGGGGGCATGTTTATAACCTGCATGTAAAGAGAAAAAGTTGAGGCTTTGGCTTGACTCTCATTGCCCTCCATGGCCGTGGGACCAAACTTTATACACACAATGACAGTAAATCTTAATTCAAACTCTGCCAAATAAAAAAGCATGTACTAATCCCTTTTCTGTAAGATCAAAGAGGTTTGCATATCAACAAAGACATTGGAAAAAGGATTCATACCACTGAAAGTGTGAAAATGTACTAAGGACCTACTAAGGACAGGTCCAGTCAACTAGCTTGTGGAATCAGGTGACAGAATCCTCTGGCAAGCAGAAACAGGTTTGAAAGGATCCCTAGACCTAAGGAACCTCTCACTTCCCTGAAGTATTAGACTGCTGTGCTCATGATGTTCTCATAATCATAATCCAGTTATGCAAGGGAAGAAGTAATCAAACAATACTTTCTTGCCAACCACATGCCTTGAAAAATATTTCTAATTTCCCTTATGTTAATTTGAAAAGATTTTGACACAGATTTATTGATTCTTGAAACTGGCAATACCCTTGGTAGTGGTTCCTGATTGGAGTCTTTTACATGCTTATTAGCCATCCCTAGATTTTAATTTGTATGGGCACATATATACCACACTATCTATGGTGATAATATTTATACAATTACAGACAATATAACTAAAATATGTGATATATTCCCAGGAGAAAAATATAAAATGAAATGATAAAACTATGAAAAGGCCTAGAACTGATCCCTGAGGGACTACATCATTTAATGATGGTTTATAGAAGAAGATTAGCTTGCAAAAGACATAAAAGAGAGAGAGGGAGAGACAGCATGTGTGTGTGTGTGTGTGTGTGTGTACCTATGGAGTGTATGTGTGGGTCTACAGGTGTGCAAAAGTTCACACGCATGCTCATGACCTCCATGCAGCACATGTAAATGTTTCTTCATGTTAACGTTTCTGACTTTAATATTGGGAGCGTCTTACACAGGTTTTCTGAGGCCTACTACAATATCAAAGGTCCCTTCTAAATATATCTTTGCTCCTTTCCCAGTAATACAATAATAAAGAAAAGTCAATAGTTCTGAGGAACATATTTTTATTTATTCCTTTTTTATAAGGCTTAACTTTCAAAAACAAACAAACAAAAAAAGCAGAATGTCTGTTCTTTCATCTTTACTTGTACTTCCTCATTAGTTTACTTTAAAAAAAAAAAGAGGTATTCTCAATAGTAAAAGCTTCAAAATAATGACAGGTTCAAAACAACTTCTACTGGTTGCAAAGACAATAGAATGAACATTTGCATTAAAAACTGAACTGTAAAATGCATATGTGACTAAACAATAGCATTTAGAGTAGGGCAAATAACAGAAGATGAGGCCAGTGAAGGAAGCAAGGACTATTATAAATTACTTTATATAAGAGACCAAGAAATTTGCATTATTTTGAAGACTCTAAAGGAACAACTGAAGAATTTTAAGCAAGAGAATGAAATCATTTGGGTAGTACTTGAGGTCATTTATAAAAGTCTATTGATACCCAGAGTGATTACCACTGCCCCAAGTAGCAACTATATTTACACTAGACTATTAGTCTCAGACTGAAAAATCACTTTTAAGACTCTGCCCATACAAATCATCCTAGTGAAGTTACAGCTGTGACCAGGGGAAATAATGGATGTAGAAAAGCTACTAAAGCATTTTCTAAATTGTGAGCCCTTGCTTCTCTACAATTTAATTTTGGTTTTGCTTAAATTTATTTCGCTTATCTCATTCAGTTCTTAAAAGTAAAGTAGATAGCCAAGAAATGATGTAAAAATATTAGCTCCAAACCATTAATTTCCATTATAGGCTTAAAGATATGTTCACATTTAGAGTTGATGAAAATAAAATAATATATGTACCCATCCCAGCTCTCTTCAGAAAAGGTTTGATTTAATCAATGTATTTCTATTTTACCATCAAGAATTCGTAAGTGAACACTCAATTTAAATGTCCTTGAACATGTGAAATATGAAATGGGACCAAATAAACATTAACTAATTTAAGCTGATTTATATTCATTTAACATGTTCCCACAAGAATATTTTGCTAGTTACTGCCACATAACAAGACCAAATAGTCTTTAGCCACATTTTCTGGAAATTAAATTTGACAGAAAATAAGGCTTTATTTAATTCTATCAGAAATGGTTTGAATTTAGCTATTAAAATTAAAGGAAAAAGTAGAATTTAATATGCTACTTCACAATTTAATTCTAACAGAAATGGTTCAAATTTGGTCATTAAAAATAAAAAAGAAAGTAGAGTTTAACATTCTATGTCACATTGTAAGCAGGTAGAAATACTCTCATAGCAAAAGTGACTCTTATTTTTATATAATCATTTATATGAATCCAATTTTTAGAGTATAATGTTAAAATGTCATGCACATCAATAAAGAAACTTCATCATAACGATAGCACTTTTGCTTTCATAACACTTAATTTCTGCTTAAAATCAATTAAAAAAATCTCCCTTCTAAGAGATAAATTAATGAACTTACGTTTATTTCATACAGCATAATATTCAAAGATAATTCCATAATATAGAAACATAATCATATGTGAGTAGAAACACTCTTGAGAAGGAGTTGATTGGTTCATGTGAGCATTAGACTAACCTTTTTATCAATGGTTTATTTAATTGTTTATAAATTAATGTCTAATATGTCAGTACCTATGTAAAATGATCTCCTAAGTAAATAATTCTTTTTCACTGGAAATTAGAACTGTTTTTCTAATCAATGATATTGTTCAAAGGGCAGTTCCAGAAGGTCAATGACACATTCTAAACTAAAGAAACTTACTGGAAAACATGATTTGTGTTAACATTTACCTAACGAACGTTTGCTCCTATGCCTTTAATTTTTAGAAAATTTGAAAGAGATTTACCATAGCAGATTATTAAAACTCAAAGACATTAGACTAGGAATTAATATTGCAATTAAGATACTACCATCCAAAAAAATTTTTTATTCTGTATTTTTTTTGCATGCTAAAAAATTAACTAAGCCAAAAAAAAGTGTTTTTGAAATCCAACATGTACAATAAATATGCTGAATCCTTTACTTTTTCTCACCATGAGACTCATTCACCTCAAAATTTCATTTAACAGACATTATCCTAATTCCATTTAAACTCATACTTAGCAATTATCAATGTCATAGAATGGAAAAGTTTTGATGACACTGCATGAAAGGTCTGGGGCAAGCTAGGGAACAGCAGCTCACTGGTAGAGAGTAATTGATCTAGTCCTACTCCTTTCTCTACAGAAGCAGCATGTTAGTGCAGAAAAGGTCAAAAACTTGACCAAGTTTCACTGCACTCATAAGACATAGCACTAAGGATAAAACAAAGTTTTTCATCATTTCCCCCCAACTTTGTAGAAGTCAAATAATATGTCTTTTTTGAGAAATTTTTGAAATTAGACATGTCTTCATTTAAGAGAAAAATCGGTTAGAAGGAAAGCCAGTTACCTAGGAACACTTTGTTTATTCAGGCACTAACTTCTAAGTCCTCTGTACTGAAAGGAAACCGGATTCACAATCTAGTGAATTAAATGACTAACAGTTATTTAGCTACTAATTAACTAGGAAGAATATTCCAAATAAAATGAAATTTGACTAAGCTACGTTGTCTTTCCTAAGCAAAAAATTTGTCTATAGTGTATTCGACTTACGTAATGTAAAAAGACTCACTTATCAACAATCTTTTAATTACAACTTGTCTTTACCCATCTGAAATGTAAATCTCTAAATGTTCATACATGCTTTAAACACTTGTGTCATGGTTTAAAACATGGCTAGTAGAGGGGAAAATGATAGTTTATAAATTGTCCTGATTGTCAATTTCTTTGGATGTAATTGAACTGAAAATAAAAAAAAAAAACTTTTATTTTTCCTTTCTTACTTTTCCATCTTCAATTAAATATTTTGTCCCAAATGTACTATACAAACTCAGTTTGATTTCCAGAAGATATTTTATATAAAAGAAACAAATTAATTTCTGCTACAGGCAAATGATTAAAGATAACAGAGAAAGCTAATGTACTACAGAGCAACTGGTGGTAGATGGTGTAGCAATATTTTTAAGACCCTTCACTGAGTTGTCAAAAAAGGTTTCTTTATGGATTTAACATATGATGCTGAGACCTAAAGGAGACCAAAAGTTAAGTGAAGAACAAGCAAGCCAGAAGAAACACTTCGTTCAAAACCCACAAACCTGGAATCATCCTAACATCATCAAAGCACAAAATGAAAGCTTACTGATGGCGAGAAAGTACAGTCTAAGTTGCTCCGAGAGTTAAGCATTGCAAGAGAGCAAAGATATTAGCAAATAGATCAGATCATCCAAGCAAGAGATAATGATTGTTTGACAGGAGTAGTGACAATGCAGATAAAGAGGTGGATGGAGAGATTTTGGAGGTACAGCCAACGGGGTTTGTTGATAGATCGGATGTTCAATGTGAAGAAAGGAAAGGAGTCTGGATGCTCCAAGTTTTTTCACTTTTTTAAGGGACTGGGTGAATAGTTGACAGAGAAGAAAGAGAAAACATTGGCTGGAAAGAGAGAATAATCAAGAATGTTATTTTAAATTCCTGAAGTTATCAGCTTATAGATGGTCTTGGAAGCCATCAGCATCTATTAGCTCACTGAGGCAGATGGAGAAGACAAGTCACTGGGAGCAGGGAGAACTTTGATAACCTCTCTAACTCTCAACAAAGGTCTGGAAGGAGAATAATGTTGGGAAAAGTTAAGTGAAGGTATAAATTATTCTTCTACTTCTCTATTTATCTCCTAGGATAAAGTTGAACCTGGCAAAACACTATAATTTGTACCAAAACATGTTGTTCCCTAAAAGAAGAATTACTTTCAAACTATTGTTAAGCCTTTATAGACTTGGAAAAGAAGACAGAACATGGTCAGACAAATCCAGACTCATACCGGGTGGGCCACTTACTTAAAAAATCGCTTAACTCCTTCTTCTGACCTTCTTTGTCTCCTCTATAGATTAGAGATATTATTAATATATACTTCATAGTGTCATAGGGCTATTACAAGAATTAAATGAGATAATACAAGTAAAACTCTAAGCCAATAGGCAGGAAGTCAATGCTATTTGTGCATTGTAAAAATTTTATAAGAATAACATATATTGTGCTTCTACATTATATATAACATTCTATATCATTTTGCCTATAGAATAAAATTCCTGAGTTCTGCAGGGGAGAAACATTAATTTCAATGAGGAACATGTATTTTTTTTCTTTCTGATACAATGTGCTGAATAAAATCACATCTCTCCTTCCACCTCAGCTGCCTGTAAGCTTTGCATAAGGTTTACACTTAATCTCTACTATGCTGATTTGCCTTTTTTCTGTTTGTTAAATTAACCCAATTTAATGTCTATTTTTAAAACTACCTCAAATCTTTTGTTTAAGTTTATATAATATTCTTCTCTCTCTATTTCATGAATGAGTAAATTAAGACTCAGGGAGGCTATCACTGAAATAAAGTCACACAGCCAGGACACAACCAAGACATCTTCAAATCCAGTGACTTTTTTTTAACATAACATCACTCTAGATAGCTATATATAAACATGCTCCTGTGAGGAATAAAACCTAAGAACAACCATTTTCCTAAACTAAGAATATTTACTCTAAATTATGGCAATAAAAAAGACTACATTATGTTTGATAGTACCTTATAATTTACAAAGTGCTTTTACATAAATTATGTTGATCTTTGTCATTATTCAGCACTGGGCCCTGTTTGAATTTATAATTATAAAATAGTAAAGATTTAGAGAAAGGCAAACAAACAAACAAACAAAATCCTGGGGAGAAAAGAAAGACTGAGACTGAGAGCTCTCAAATACCCATATAAAAGATAATTATAAAGCAGGGGATTGAAAGCGACTTTCCACCTTCGCAGTAGGCACATTAGAGTGAACAAGCTCATATGAAATTCAAATGAGATATTTAGAACCTACTAAAATCAATTTGCTAACAAACCAGGAACCTAAAAATAAATACCCAAAACTTACACATAAAAACATAACAATCTATAATAAGTAGATTCAATGGGCTAACAGACGAAGACTATAAAAAGACTATTAAGTGGCCAAATGAACCTGCATTATTAGGAAAAATCAGAAATATTCTCTATAATATTTGCATAGCAAAATGATGGTGACAGTCAATATAACTCAGGTATATTAACCTGTGTAGAAGAGAGCATCAGTTTAAGCAATGCATGTAGAAAAAAGGAGACAATGCTAAAATCTCTCAACACACTCTGAGTCAAAATGCTCTAAAGTCATTGGCAAAGATTATGGGTCCGAAAGAGCACAACCTATAATATGGTGAAATAATTTAGAGAATTTACTAATAGGAAATTATGAGAAGAACAGCAATGAATCATGATCTTGAGTATAAGCATTGTGCTCAGTTGAAATGCCAAAGTGTCTAAGCAATTTCAGGAGTTAGCTAATAGATGAAGAATTAATAAGAAGGGAAAGACAGGAAGAAAAAATAAGGAATTTTAAAATAGAAAAAAATATAATTTATTGTTTTTTTTAAAAAGATGTATGAATTCAACATGGATTTGGGTGCTTGATGGTAGGAAAATGTGTTTATAATAATAAAAGCTCTGATGTTGACGATAGTTTAAAATAAGACAACCATCTGGGTTGGATGGTATAGAAAGGGCTATGTTTGGAGAAGTGGAAAATAAAAAAAAATATTCGTGAATCCATTTTAGTAATAGGATTCTTTATAAAAGTCTTCTGCTACAATTACATTTTTATTAAGTTTTCATTGCATTTTCACTAATTTTTACTTTGTATAATTTAATGACCAAGTTTTTTGGACACATAGGTGAATGAAGATGATATCACCTTATAAATTATGCCATTTGTTCTTATATATTTATGTAATGTTTCTCACTACCTTTTTAAGGTTTTTGTTTTGTTTTGTTTCTGACCAGAGCTTCTACTTTGTCATTGCCTACTTTGCTCTCTTCTACCCTTTGACTTCAATGATCATCTACATGTATGCCGAGGATTACCAAATCTACAGTTCTGGCCCCAGCCCTTCTTGTGGACTGCAGGCTCCTATAGCTAAATGGCTAAATGTCTATCTAACATTTCCCCTTGGTTTTCGAAAAGGTATCTCAAACATACTGAAAATTTTATTTCTCTTCCTTTTTATGTTCCTTTCTAGATTTTCCCATCCTTGTTATATATGGCATCATCATTCACACAGTTTTCCAGAATACAAATCCCCAAGTTATTCTTGAATATTTTTTATCCTCTCACATCTTACATCCAATTTGTAATTAAATGGTTTCACTTATATCTTCAAAGATTGCAGATCCAATCACTGCCTACTTTCTTGCTACCATTCTAGGTCAGGCTTCCATTAACTTCTTCCTGGAATCCCACACTACCTTCTAGGCAGTATTTCTGCTTCTGTCCTTGTCTTCCCACAGTCTATCCTCCATATAATAGCCGAACAATTTTCATTAAAATATCTGTCTTACTTATTTCCCTCAAATAAGTAAGGAAAGTTTCTGTCCTAGAGCTTTGCACTGACTACTCCTCTGCCTCATACACTCTTTTCCTGGAAATATGCATGGGTCACATAGTTATTTCATTTATTTCACTATTCAAATTCCAGCTCTTTAGAGAGCAGTTTCCTGAGCATCCCAGCTTAAAAAAAAAAAAACGTAGCCTATCTGCCTCTATCTTCTTCTCAGATTTATTTTCTTCATTTTTTTATTAACTGACATTATTAATATCTAATGTATTTGTTGTCATTATCCCTAATTTAAATAGAGACAGAGATCTTGACCATTTTTAATTATTGCTCCAACTTTAGCAACTAGAAGAAACTCAAAATTATGTTGAATGAATTAATAAATGTTAATATTGTTAGTCCTCTTTGCATTTTTTGCTAGCCCTTTACAAAAGTTCTTTATCACTTTAAGTATACTTCTTATAAACAGTATTGATTTTTTTACTCTAATAGACATTTTCTGTTTTCAATAGAAAATTCAGTCCCTTAATATTTGGGAAGACGGGGGTGCTGATGTTTTTTATTTTGTTACTTAAATATTATTTATGCTCATTATTGTTTTTCTTTTACTTTTTTGTTACTCATTTTTGCCCTTATTTTTATGGGTTTGGTAAAAAAGATATCACTTTCTTTCTGTATCTCCCATTATAAATCCTCCCAAATAAATCTTTGGAATACCATTATACTTTTTCTAGCTTCCCTTCCCCCATCTCCTAGGTTTGCTCAGATAATTTAGTTCTTTTGTTTAAGACATTTGTCAGAATTGTTTAATAGGCAAGTATTCCCGCACTGCATTTATATTATATTATCCTACAAAATAATACTCACATAGGTTTAAATTCACAGAGACTTAAGAGAGGCCTCTATTTCTGCAAGATTTTAAGAAGGTACATAAAGCTCTGTGTGTTTCTGGTAATAACCACCACTCCCAGCTACCACCCCATAACTACCTCATTGCTATAAACTGCCTATGAGATGCATCCCAAGAAAGAAACCCTGAGACTAAAAACTGACCTTTACATGAAAGACAATGATGATTAATGCCATTGTCTCTCATTCTCTTTACCTTAGTCAGCACTAAAGTCTAAAAGTATACATTATATCCCTGTTCCACAGCTCTCAAAACCCTCTAACTCAATGGTCCCCAACCTTTTTGGTATTACTTGCAGCTTAATTGCCACTTGCCACTCACTGATAGGATTTTGGTATCCGACTGCAAGCAACTGATTTATTATGTTCTCTGTGCAGTCAAACCTCTCTGCTAATAATCTATATTTGCAGCTGCTCTCCCAGCGCTAGCATCATCACCTCAGCTCCACCTCAGATCATCAGGCATTAGATTCTCATAAGGAGTGTGCAACCTAGATCCCTCGCATGCACAGTTTACAGTAGGGTTTTTTGTGCTCCTAGGAGAATCTAATGCCTAAGTTGATATGACAGTAGGCGGAGCTTATGCGGTGACGTGAGTGATCCGAAGTGTCTATAAATATAGACGAAGCTTCACTCTCTGGACCTTGGCTCACCTTCTGCTGTGCATCCCAGTTTCTAACATGCCACAGACTGGTACCAGTCCTCAGCCCAGGGGTTGAGGACCACAGCTCTAATTTGAGGAACTCTTCTATATCTTCTTGGTTTCTATTCATATAGATAATTCTCCAAACTGATTGCCCTCAGTTCCATATTAGCTTTTACATGCTCAGCTCTGTGTCGCAAACTATATCTGCAAAGTGAAATTTCCCAACTCCCATGTCATTTGACTTCAGGTTAGATTCTCTCAGCATAGAGGCACTTCTGGCACACTGGAATACAGAAGGAGGTGTATTAGTCAGGGTTCTCCAGAGAAACAGAACCAATGTTCTATATTTAACGATATTTATTACAAGGAATTGGCTCATATGATTATGGAGGCGGCTGGTGCAGGAGACCCAGGGAGGGCCAGTGTCAAGAATGAAGTCTGAAGTCAACCTCCTGGAGAGTTAGGGGAGGTTGGGTCTTTTAGTTTCATTCAGGCCTTCAACTGATGAGGTCCACCCACATTATGCAAGGCAATTTGCTTTACTCTACTAACGAAAATGTTAATCTCATCAAAGTCCACTCTGACAGAAACACTCAGAATGTTTGACCAAATATCTGAGCACCCTGTGGCTCAGTCAAGTTGACACATAAAATTATCACAGAAAGTGAGAAGTTGCTTTTGCCTATTTTTTCATCTTCTTTCAGCCTTTTAGGCCACAGCTGATGTGTATGGACTCCTGGCCTCTGCTCAGCATTTCAGTAGAAGACATTCAAGAGGCTGCAGCAAACCAAAGCTCCAATCACAGGAGGGATGTTCCATAGCCTCAGCACTATGGCACTTGAGGACTTTGGCTCAGCTGGTTGCAGCACCATTGATGGGTGTCTTTTGACTCCTAGGATCCTCCAAAGTTAGTGATCATGTAGCTCCTGAATTCTTGCAAGACAGCAGCCATGATTCTTCCAACTTTACCATTTTCACTTTCATTACTTCAGTTTAGAAGTGGGATAACCTCACATTCTCATTGTTGTTCCTTGAGAACTTTCTAATAGTTTTGTAAACAATTCTCTTTTTTGATAAACATAGAGTGAATTTTGTTTTCCTGGTTGGACACTGACAGAAACAGTCTGACCTCTCAGATTGTTTGTTTTAATATTTTCACATTAAATGATCTTTTCTTCCTCTATGTCTTGGTCACCAAAACTCTAAGGTCAATATCTTAGATCGTGCCATGTCCAATGAGGGGATCATTCAAGTGTCTCCTCAAATGTTATTCCTTAAAGCTTTCTTTCACCAAACTATCTAAAATTATACCTTCCTCTCCTTCCCTATCCCTTTACTCTGCTTTGTTTTATAGCTCTTATCAGTATTCAACATAAAAAAATACATACTTATATATTTACGATCCCATCTCTGCCTATGCCCAAATGTGATATAAACTATCTGAAAGCACTGACTTTGTCTACTTGCCCATCTCTATCTTTTGCCCTTAAGGGGGTTCTGGAATGTATTAGTTTCTCAATAAGTGTTGATTAAATAAATATATTGCATAATTCACAGCTCATATTCTCTCTTCATCTTTCCATATTTTGTTATTATTCCCTATTTTCTCACATGGAGTATGTACTTTTAATCTTTATATTTCCTGAAATAGCTTCCTTACACCTATAGAAGATAAGTATAGAATTCTTGATTTCAGGCCTTTTCTCTAAGATGTCTACCCATAGTTTTCCACCATTTTGGAACTTCCAGTATACCAGATAAAACGGTTGTTGCAAATGTATTGATTTTCCTTTAACAATGTACTAGTCCTCAATTGCTGTAAAAAAAAAATACCACACACTTAACATTTAAAATAAGACAAATTAATTTTCTCACAGTTTTGAAGGTTGGAAGTACAGCTGGTCTCAGCTGGTTTCTCTGCTACAAGTTCCTCAAGACGGAAATCAAGGAATTGATTAGCCAAAGCTCACAACTAGAGCTCTGGGAGAGAATCTGCTCTCAAACTCATTCAGGTTGTGGGCAGTTCAGTTCCTTGTGATTGTTGGACTAAGGTCCTGTTTCCTTCCTGGCTTTTGGGCAGGAGTCAATTTCAGCTTCTAGTAGCCTCTTACTTTCCTTGATTTGTGGTCTCCTTCAGCTTCAAAGCTGGAAATGGCCAGTCAGGTCCTTCTCATACTTCTGATCCTTCTGACTTTCCCTTCTGCTTCATCTCTCCTTATGGTGCACCTATCTGATCCCAGTCCCAGAGTTTTCTTCTGTTAAGGGCTCATTCAACTTTAGACCTAAACTCACTTGGATAATCCAAGATAATCTCCTTAATTTAATGTCTGTGACCTTAATTACACCTTAAAAGTCTCTTTGCCATCTAAGTTAACACATTCATAGGTTACAGAGATTAGGGTATGGAGGCCCATCTGTTATAAATAAGCAGTATATAACTTATAAGTCAATAATCTATTGTTTTCTTACTGAAAGTTTGAACAAGTTTCTCTTTGTCCTGGGCATCAGGGTTTTAGCAGAATTTGCTGAGATGTATTTCTTTTCTCATATTTTAATCTCCAGTCTATGTCTTTCTTCAACACAGCATACCTTTTTTTCCTACTACTTTCCTCTATCTTTTGTCTTTTCTCTTACTGACATTTATAGTATTGATTAGGTATTCCAATTATTGCTTGTTTTTCCTACTTTACTGGCCCCCTTAAATGAGGTATTTTCTTTTATCTGCTCATTGAGCAAGTGGTAGCAGTCCTGAGGAAAGTGGAGGTCTTTGCTCCTGGGGACCAGCAGTGCACTGGCTGTGAGACCCTAGCTGAGGCAAAGACCTCTCCGACCCTGCTCTACTCAAACTTCCCATTCTCTTTAGGTGGAGAGGCCTCAGCCAAGCTCTTTAGTTCTTCTCTTTAGCTTTTTGGAAGCCAGGCAAACTGGCCAAATTCACCTCAGCGAATGTCCACCTTCCATGGATCTCCAAGTTTAAATAATCCCTTGGATCTAATTCATCCAGTCCTCATTCAAGTGCTTTTATTCTAGTCTCAGACTGTCCTATTTCCCAAGTCACAGAAAAATTTCCCAAGAGCTTTCTTCTTGGCACTTTCCTGCCCTGCCTCAGGAGGCATGGACAGGTAGAAGCTGGTAGCAGAAAAAGGATGTGTTAGGCAGACTTCCTCCTGGAATCTTTCTTGCTCTTTGCCATGTCTTACCTTTCTTGTACTGCTCTTTGAGTAGATCATGCCTTCTTTTGGATTAAGTATGTTTAATGATCCATTTTGTCTCTACTTCTGCCTTACTGGCTAAACCTCTTTGGTTTTTATTTTCATTTTTATTTTATTTTATATGATTGCTTCCAAGCCTTAACATTTTAAGTGTACTGTA
This sequence comes from Lepilemur ruficaudatus, assembly GCA_963574885.1. Classification (NCBI taxonomy): domain Eukaryota; kingdom Metazoa; phylum Chordata; class Mammalia; order Primates; family Lepilemuridae; genus Lepilemur; species Lepilemur ruficaudatus. The sequence goes on along the minus strand of CAUYRT010035434.1, from coordinate 17,509 downwards.
AGAAATTAAAGCAACAGAATTCTATTTGTCCCATTTGTGCTATCGTTGTCATATATTTTACTTCTACATATTTCTTCTTCCTCTCATCATCAAAGCATCTTTCTTAACCAGCTCCAGATTTTGTCTTTCCAGTTTCTGAAGTCAAAGTGCCCTTAACAACTCCTAAGTCTTAACTTAGAGTCCTTATTTTATCCCCCCTTGTCTCCTCTGGTAACTTGCTAATAAAGGAAGAAATTATTGGGAGAAACTAAATTTTACCTTCTCTGTGATCCATCATCACTTTATTCATATTGCTAGTATAATACTTACTCTGTTTCAGGATTTTTCCAAAACATCATAAGATTTTTAAGATCATATACCCAAATGTTCACCTCTATAATCATAATTACTATCAGACATATACCAAGTGTTTAACAGACATGTACTGAATTACATAGACATACCAGAAACATCTTATAGAAAAATTACCTAAAAGCCCTCAAGATGTAAAGAGAAGAATATATATTAGTATGCGATTATGGGTGTTTATCCAAAAAAGTACAATTAATCATCTTAATACAAAGCTTTCTGAAACTAATTCTTTTAATTTTCCAGTGGAGGGAGTTTATTTCTCCACTATACTCTAATCAAAAAATGAACCATTTTCTCAACAAAATAATTTTTTTATTCCCAACCTTTGTAGTCAATATTTATTCAACATACATTTATTATGCACTTTCTCTAAGCTGCCTGATAATAAAACCAATTTTTAAAAGGATATAGAGTAGCCGGTTTAGAAAAGAATGGTGGAGAATCAGTTTCATGCAAGCATAATGTCCCCCACACCCAAAAAACCCAAACAAAACACTATTCTCACACTAACAGTTTAATAATAATAATAATTTATTGGTTCATACAATGAATCATGTTCTCTACTACTTACTACTTATATATTAATTCAATGATTTTCACAACAATCCTATGTGGTATTATTGTCCACATATTGTCGGCCTTAAACTGAACTGAACTTAGGATACTTAAATGATATGAAATTATAGTCACTGAATTAATGAAAAAGACATAATATGAACCCAGGACTACATATTTCCACAGCTTATGATTTTTATCATTATACCAAATGGCAAGCACACCTTACTGAAGAAGGCAACTCTCTGTAGTCATTTTGGTGTGACAACCAAAGTTATCATTAAGATACAAATTGAGAAAGTTCATTAATAAGTGACAGAAAATAAGGTAACTGTATTAAAAACAACTTGGATGAAATGCACATGGTAAATGGAAAAGGTTGAGCAAAGACTGAACCAGAATAGAGACTTTATTAATGATTGGTAAGCTGTTTTTATTCAAAGTTTCTTACCCTTGATTTGTAAGGAGAAGCCAGCAGTTAGCATAATTCAGTGAATAGCCTGTCCTGACCTAGAGGGGTTTGCACTCAATTGCTGCTTGAGAGTACAGGGGAAAGGGCACCCAGGGAGTCATGGCCTCACAGTGCACCATTCACAATGATGATATGCCTGAGCTCTTCTTGGTGATAAGAACCAGAACTAGAAGATGAAGCCCTGGGCACTTGGAAATTTTATGGAGTTTTTCAAGGCAAAGCTCCCAGGGCAGGTGATGCATAGAGCTAAAAAGACACAGCGTGAGACTTTCCACTTTATCCCCCCATCTCAGCCCCAACCCCCACTGGGTCAAACCTAGCCTATTGCAATGTTATATACATTTTTTTAAATATATACAAAATAAATGTATAGGTGTAATATTCTCAGTCCCGAGTAGGTGACTGCTTCATAAGAAAGTAATATTAAAAACCAAAAAATAATATAGACACTGAAAACTATATTAGGTAAGTATACATTTCAAATATTAAAAGAATTTAAATGAATCACATACACTTTTTTTAAAGTTTCAGTGTTAGGTTTTTGTTTTTAGAAAAAATGCATTTTTAAAAAAATATTTCAAGATAATCTCATAAAGAATGTTGGATTTGAGTTAAGAAACGGCTGCAAGGTTTGTCTATTTACAAAACATTCTCAAGTGCTATCTTTGACACAAATCCATACAAAATAATTTCAGTGTTACATAATTCTGAAACAAAATCCGAACATTTAATTAGGATTGAAAATGTAAATGTTATCCTCTTGAAATAGCTGAAAACTCATAAGTGATTTGCTTACTTAAACAGGCCCTATATATAATAACAAAGGCACCTTAATTACTAATCACTTACTCTGTGCTTTTAAAAATTTGCTTCTTTTAAAATGTTAACTATACATTTAATAATACAAGCTTTTCAAGCTTTGGCACAGGTTAAAAGGAAAACATTAATTTTAATGAAAGAAAATATTGGGATCGTGAACTTTTCCACCACCTGGTAATTGTTAATTTGTACAACAAAATGTTTTCAGAAAAAAAAAGTCACATGGCAGGAATAAATAACCTTAAATATCTATGTACTCCCCATGAATCCCATTGCTGGAAAAATTTAATTAGCAATGGCATTCTGTGCTGAAAGCATCTAACACTTTGATTCCATGCCTGTAATTCAGACATTAGCATTCAAATCAGCCCACACAACTTGCACTTTGGAATTTATTGAGTGAATACCAATTAAATTATGCCAAATAATCATTTTCATTTCCTGTAGAGTATCTGCCTAACATCCAACATTCCCATGGAACATAAGATAATTTGAGATGTTGAGATTTTATAATACATTTTCGGAGGGGAAATTTTTGTTTTTGAAGTAATTCTATTAAAATGGTATTATTCTAAGATTGTTGCTTCTGAGAAAAAGATATAACTGGGTAGTAAAACTTCTGCAATCTTTTAGTAAAAAAGAAATATCCTTTGAAATAATTTTTTATAAATCTCATGCACATTTATGATTTTATGATTACATTTGTCATTTATCATAGAAATGATAAATAAAATTTTGGCTGTTAATTTTGTCTCCATATAACTTGTGAATTTATGCCTCGAGAATTGTCCCTTCTTTTCTCTTAATTTTAGAATTTGTGAGAGCAGAACACTAATAAAATTACTGAAACTATTAACTCCTGTGTTGAGCACAAAAACAATTGGTTAAGTATTATACCAGGAACATTATCATAAATGTGCCATCATGTTTTTCTCCTCTCATCATTGTTTAGGATTTTTAATTTCTTCTTCTACTTCTGTCTGATTTTTTTCTTGAAATTTCACTTTTATTCCCCCATCTGATCTAAATCCTGATCCTCTCCTGAAAAATCTGCTCATTTTCCATTATTTTGAAATAAAGAATATGCATGAGTGTGCATTAGGGCACAGGTGAAGCATGATCAGTTTTCATGAATTATTAGATTGCATTCTATATTGACTCCAGGTTTATGGTTTATGGCATGATTCACTAACCTTTTTTACATAGACACAAGACAATGCCCAGGAGAGTGAGAAATTTCTTTCAACAATGGAAAAACTGGCTTTATCATTACTGCAAATATAAAAATTTTCCCCTAGAAAATGAGATAGAGGCACCATTTTTATTTTCTATGGTTCAGACTCCTACCCAAGAAAGGTCTCCAGTTATAAGCTGGGGCAAAGGATTGAGGGAAAGCCAAAATTGTCATACCATACTAACCGAGAACCAATGACTTCTAATAGTCTCTAATCTGTGTAAGACTTTCAACTGCACTTCTCCAAATAAAATGCAGTGTGAAAATGGAGTTTCTCAGGGACAGATTCAATATGTTGCTATTGCATATGTGACTCTTTCTCATAGCCTATACTTATTCCTATTCTTTTATCTTTTATTTTCTTATTTCTGGATTACATCCTTAATGATATTTGGGTAGCATACCTTCTAAGTTCTTGTGCATCTAAAATGAACTATACATTACCCTCATAATTGAATGATGGTTTGGTTTGATATAAATTTAGGTTCTGAATCAATTTTTCTTGAAAACTTGTGAGCAGAAACTATTAGATCAGATGGGAAAATGGATATCAAATTTGTAGCTCAATTTCTTCATCTATAAAATTAGGATAATAGAATTTACCTTATAGGTTGCTGAAGATTAAATTAGTTAACACATATAAAGTGCTCAGAAAAGTGCTTGACATAACAACTTGAAAAGTTAGTTATTACTCTCAGTTTTTGCATGTTTAAAAATCATGATACATTATTGCAATTTAGAAATGACTTGTTTGATATAGAATTTTAGTTCAAAACCATGTTTCTTAGAGATTAACATTAATAATAATTGTAGTATTATTTATATATACTAACCATATTCCCCTTTTTCCAAACTTGAACTTACCTTACTTGGCTAATTAACTGCCTAAAGTCTGACTACCCATATGCAAAAATGAGAAAGGACAAGTAATTTTCTATTTGTTCTAGTGTAATACAAACTGGGGTTGTTAGTCAATTGCTAGATCTTCAGATACATGCACTTTCTGTCAATTTATAATCAAAAAAAATTTGAAAAAAACAAAACTAGGAATCAAATATCATGGTGATGATAATTAACACAGTTAGAACATGTTGTAATACTACTTCCAAACCACAGTACTTATCTTCTCACTGTCCACTTTCCAAGTGGCTATTTGCCTTAGCAGTTGAATCAGTAAACATAGTTTAAGAACCTAAGCATCTGGCATTCAAGTAAGTGTTAATCAATGCATAAGGAAATTCCAAATACTTTTGATTTAAACATGTTAATAATATTTAACTAGGTATTTTAAACCAATGATTAAATTTATTTATTTTCTCCTGAAATAAGACTGAGAAGGTGAATTGAATTTTTAACATTGAACTGAAATAGAAAATATCAATTAACATAATATAGTTCTTTATAACTCTATGAAATAATATGAAAATATATAAACACATTAATTCAAGCAAAATTAAAGTGTGAAACACAGTAGCTGCAAAATAAATTTATCAGTGTAAAATTAGAAACACCAAATGCATTATAAATTAGAGTACTTATTATTGGTTAGAATATGTTGATAATTAAGCTAAAGTCATAAACTTAATTTCCGGATGTACCAGTTCACTCTGCTTTGTTTCAGAGACACAGAATGAATCACAATTCCCAGCTGTCTTGGGAGTGTGCATTATTGATCAAGAGGGGTACACAGCCAATGTGTGGACATATTAGTTCAATTCCATTGCAATGACAGGAAAAACAATTCTGAGCACATTCCCTACAAAGAGTGGGTCAGCAGCTTAATTTTTATTTCAGTTTGGCATTCGGCATGTGTCTCTTTAGACAGATGCTTAATGATAGTCTTTGTAATGTTAATAATGATGAAGAAAAGAGACATTTTAAAACTATATAACAGCTTTCTAAAACAGGTAATCTTAATATTGTGAGATCTGTGAACAACACAGCCAATTCATTCAAATATTAGTTCCTGAATCTTTCAGGATCAAATTACAATGTACATATTAGAAGTTCTTATTTGGAAAAGCACTGATAGTTTTGCTGTGTGGCAGAAGGTAAGAGCAATTAATTATAACTAATCTCACTATAATGTAAAAAAAAAACATATGTATCAGATGAACTTCTAAGTCATGTAGGAAAAAAATTAATTTGTGACGTGGTATATCACTTAATATTCAGAAAGTAGGTAAAAAATTATGGTGTCTTTATTCATAGGAGAAATACTCCTAAATAGTCCAAAAATAGTTTACTTTTATCTTTACAGAACAGTCACTCCCATGTCTGAAGCCTAAAATCATTCCTCTACTTACCATGACCCTAGTTTTTACCTGTCATCTTATTCTAAGATAAATTTAAAAGTGCTCTAAGCAGAGTGAGACTGGAACCATGGACATGTTGGGATGCTGTGTCCATAAAATTAAAAGTACTAAATGTACCTAGAGAGAGAGATGCTACCATTAACTTTAACTTAGTGGAGATAACTAGAGGAAACAAGTATTAGAAACATGTAGGAAGTGAGAAAACCTGAATATATTATAGTGGAGAAAAATGTTTTCTTATATTTCCTGTTAAATATATATTTTAGGCATAATGGTTCAGTTTTATAGAATTATAAATAGGTCATATTATTAATATGCTTTGATATTTTTAAAGTACATTAGTTTTGTGGACTCACATGAGAACTTAATCATTTTATATAAAGAGAGCATTTGAAGTCAGAAAAACCTAAAATTTTTGTAGTGTTCACACCATATGCCATGCCCTTTGCTGGACACTTTATAAACATATCTAATTCAATCCTTATTTTAAAATGACTTTATAGGATGATTAATATTATCTTCATTTAATGATGTGTAAAGAAGTTGTCCAAGAGCTCCAAACTAGTACGGCCTTGAGTTCTAAACAACTGATGTACATATGAACTTTTATGACTTATCAGTGCTAGGGACTTCTTACTGTTCCACAGTATCCAGTTTTTCTTTTTTCTGTGATAGTTCAGTATTCAGCTGGGTATATTGTTGTCCAGCTAGACTATACTTTTGCAAGACCCCTTTCAGCCATGTGTAGATATATAACCAAATTCTAGCATGAATTAAACATGCTAATTTTTAATTGTGTTCCTTCCCACATGCTAGAGTTAAATATCTAATGGCAAGAACAGAGTGACTACCTTGAACCACAAGATGGAAATCGTGTTTTGAGAATGGCAGAAAACAAGATATAAAGAAACTTAGTCCCCAATAGTATCAAGATAGTGAACCAGTCCTGGACAGATTACCTAGATATTTCTATTTGTTTAACTTGCTATATTTTTGTGTATATTTGTATGTGATATAACACTTTATTAAAACGGTCTTATGATATATTATGACTAGCATGACAGCATTTATAAACTTCTTGGTATAAGTACAATTGTGACGTTGAATTCAAAAAAGACTTAATCTTATTATTATGATCATGATTTATGAAGATATTCTGCTTGTAATACAGAGAAGAACACACAAAGAAATCAAATCTCAGTTTTTTTCATTCTAGATATTATAATTTAAGAACATTCGGTTTAAAACAATAACATTTTATGTAGTTAAACTTAAGTCTACGTAATTAATGCACATTAAGAGACATATCCACACACCGGTGACAGTTGTAATGTTAGATAACATCTGTCAAAACCACAACTCAATTGTCTAAAACTGAAACACACATAACAAAAAAAAAAAACAACTATAATACCAAATAAAACAAAAAGATGAAATAGAAATGATTTTAATAATGGAAATTTCACAAAGATAATGAAAACCCCTTCTCTAGCACCCTTGCATTCCTTGGCATAAGAAAGTGGCAAAATTTGTCTAGCTGCGGCCTTGGAAAATAAAATTACACAAAAATAGTAGTAGGAAGAAAAGAGGAGCACATAAGAGAGTCCACTATAGATGAAGATTTATTGTGATGATGATGCCTCCAAAACAAAAGTACTACTAAATATCATCATGCAAAGATAATCTGTCCCTATTTTGGCATTAATATTTCAAATACCTCTTTACTAAATGTACTTTAACAGACTCCCATGTTATATTAAGAAATCATTCATATGACTAGGCGACCAATGTGGCCAAAAAGAAAAAAGAAGAAATCACCCATTTTAGTTTTTGTAATTTTCCAGCAATTAAAAAATTAACATATGCATACCAAACATAAAAATTTTAATTTTAAGTACTTTTCCTTAAGTAAGATGACAAAACTGCTAAATTACCCAAATAATATCGTTATATTGAAATTAAGAATTTTTAGTGACTTTAGAAGGGAAGTCATTACCATTAATATTTCATATTTATGTAGTTAGATACTTACTGGAAGAACCATAAAGATGGTTTGTGAAAGGTAAAAAAAAAAAAATCTAAAAGATAAGATGGCTATGTCAATTTTACTAGGATATTTTATTTTTAAAGGCATTAAATATCCTAAAATTGTTTATTTTTAAATATAAAAGTATGCAATAAAATATATTTGAAATCCATTTAATAAAATTATTAACTACATACTAGCAAAGAGTTGTCATATCTATATTTACATACATATATCTATAGCTATGTTTATAACTAGCTTACTTATATTAGTGTATGTGTGCAGTCTTTTTTTTTTTTTAGTACTTCCTTATTAGCTTTTTCTCTTTCTCAATAAGGTCGAATCCAGGTCACAGCACAATTACACATAATATCTAAGACTCCTGGCAAAAAAGACATACTATTCTGCCCCATTTTTGATTTTCATATTTCTTTCTCTCATTTTAAGGAGCTACATGAATCCCTATGTGTAGTGCACTATTTCACATCGGATTGCTCTATACTTGTAAAAATGTAACCTTCTGAAAAGGGGAAATAACTTTTTATAATAAAGCAAAGTGCCAAGTCTTGCCTCACACTGTCAGGAGATCTGCCCCTGAATTCTGCCTGATTGCACGCTAAAAATCACGTACATAGGCAGAGGCAGAGACCGTGATGGGCAATGACAATTTTCTCAGCAGTATTTCTGCTTTAAAGAATGTAGAAAGATGAGGGCACTTCATGTCAGTGGTTGGAAGGAAAAATTCTTGTTTGACATCTATGACATGCAGTGCAAATTCTTGTGATTTGGCTGTTTGCAGTATGTGGGAAAATGTCAAAGTTGGAGTGAATATCAATACCAAATGATACATGTACTTTCTCATTTTGTAAAAAACATGAGACCAAAGAAAGGGTTTTACTTTTACTTCTGTTGGTAATCTGTTACATTTTATGGTGAATATTTACTTTTTTGTTTATTTTTAGCGAACTATTAACAAAAATGGTTTATAAAATGGTTTCCATTAGAAATTATAATTAAATGACACACAATAAAAATGCTGATATGTACAATCTTACCAGGTGAAGATAAGGCATAGTAATGTAGATATTAAAATCAAAACTTGATTAAACATTGCAGACTGTGTACGCTGAATGGCTCTGTGTAGATCATTCTAAAATAATACAGAAAAAAAATATTGTAAATTTTGATAAATGCTAAACGTGCCTGAGTTTGATTACATTTATTACTATGTATTTCATTTCAATTATTCTGAATATATCCAATGCATATACTTTAAATAGAAATAGTGTATTTTCATTTTTGTCTAGATCTAATATAACTTACTATAGCATTCATATTACAAAGACAGTACTATGAGAAGACCCCCAAAGCACTAAATTTCAGTTTACTTGCCTTACAGACATCTGAATAGATGTTGCACTTACTCCCTAAAAATCCTTATGGTAAAGCATGATTTCTCATAGTAAATTCTAATTTCAAAAGATCAAGAAATAATATGTTCAATTAAGGGGGAAGTAATAGCTGGATGAAACTATAATAAAAGCTTATTATCTGGAAAATTAACATGAATTAAATCAGGCAATTCATCATAAAAAGAAAAAATATAAAACAGCCAATGAACAAATTTTTAAAGTTTAATTTCTTTAATATTTTAAAAAGTCAATTCAAGATATGATACTGCTGGTGTAATTTGTTATAAATTTCTAGAAGATACTTTGGTAATATAGGTCAAAACTCAGAAGTATGTCTTTTCTATTTCATACATCCATTCATCCATTCGATAAGTATTTACTCAATAACATAATTTCTAAAACTTAACCACACGAAAATCATCTTCAATGAACACCAATATATATGCATGTTCATCTTTATTATAAAATTATAATATTTATTATATGAAATAATGTTCATTATTATTAAAATAACTGCAATATAAAATGGTCAAATAAATTGATCTATATCTTTATAAATTTATTTACATCCACTAAAAATGATTTGAAGGATATTTAATAACATAGGAACTTGTTAACTACATATTAGTATATGATGAAAATTCCAATTATGAATTTGAACACATAATTTCATGTATAAATGTTAGTGTTTTTGTATAGAAAATATTAGAATGATATAAATTATTATACATAAATGTAAATTATGTAGTAATATCTTATATGTGACAGATTTACTGATTTTTGTAAGTTTTTACTTTATAGTTTTCTGTTGACCTAAAATTATTTACAATAAACTTCTAATAGTCTTAAAATCAGTATAGCATGAGATAAACTTCACCAATAAAAAAAGTCAATGAACCATTCACTTTCTTATCTTCTTTCACCACTCACTTAATCAGAACTGTTATAAAAACAAATAACTAAGTCAAACGATTTGAATTTCATCTCTCATTCCTTATTTTCTTATAAGAGAGGTGTTAAGGAGTAGAGAAGCAAATAAAAATTTAGCATCCAGTGAGAAGAGATACAGAAATCAAATGGAAAATGAACCCTAAATTAATATTGCAAAACAGTTCTTTTATTCACAGTGATTGACTAATGGTTTCTGTTATAGTTATGTTATTTCTTTCCAACAACTAACAACACAGTAATTAACAAAGAAGTTTATTTTTTTATGGTGTCTTTTTTATTAGCAATTTACCAATCTATATTTAGTCAAATAGTGTTTCTTTGGGGCAATTAAGATAGTCCATTGTTTCTGCAAACCATGTTCTCCCACCCTTTGGCCATGTACTCTCATGAGACTCCAGTAGTACATGTGATATAAATGTTTAGAAACATTCATCTTATTGTGAATACTCAATGTTATCCAAATACTGCTTTTGGCTAAAACTTTTGTCATAATGTCTGTTTAAAACCCCTTTAAATGAAAAACAAGTTTGCTGCTAAACAAGTATAATTTGCAGTGCAGTAATAATAATTTTGAGCCCGACTATGCTTACACCAGATAAAATGCTAATAATACACACAAACTTTACATGTATGTATGTGTATATATGAATCTATGTATAATTTAATTTGATTATCACAAAAAGCTTGCAATGTAGGTACTTTCATTTCTTTTGCAGATGAAAATATTAGTAAAGAAGTTAAATCATTTGCCGAATGGAGTGTGTAGCATATAGTGGACCTGTATTAACATTTGTAGAATGAATGACTCAATAGACAATGTCTTGCAGCTTGCTTATTTTAAATATTGAAGGCTATCATAAACACATTTTGGTCATAATTATAAACCATTCCTTCCAGGCAGGGTCAGCCTTGGGAAAAATTCAACTGTGGCATAGCTCTGGGTCCTGCTGCTCTTACTCTTACCTCCTGTTTTCCTTTCTCCCTCCTAATATCCCACTTACAATCCAACTCAACCAAATCTAAAAGGATGACTTTAAATGAGGAACTTCCAGATCCCAGAAAGGTTCTTAGAAACCCAACAGGTTTTCACAGAATATGTGACTACTTACAATTAAGAGCAGTTTGACAAAATCACTTACCTGAATTCTTTTTTTTTTTTTTGTTTTTTTTGAGACAGAGTCTCACTCTGTTGCCCAGCCTGTAGAGTGCCGTGGCATCAGCCTAGCTCACAGCAACCTCAAACTCCTGGGCTCAAGTGATCCTTCTGCCTCAGCCTCCCGAGCAGCTGGGACTACAGGCATGCGCCACCATGCCCGGCTAATTTTTGTTTTTTTACATATATATTTTTAGTTGGCCAATTAATTTCTTTCTATTTATAGTAGAGACGGGGTCTCGCTCTTGCTCAGGCTGGTCTCGAACTCCTGACCTTGAGCTATCCACCTGCCTCGGCCTTCCAGAGTGCTAGGATTACAGGCGTGAGCCACCGCGCCCGGCCTTTACCTGAATTCTTAAAGCCAGGGGTCCCACCATACATCAACAGATTGCCTTGGAAGGGAAGGGTATTCAGAAGACTGACTAACTAGTTGGACCAGTCCAAATAGCAGTTAGGTTTTTGTTTAGTGGCATTGAGGAAATCTGAATCATTTTTGCTTACCAGTCACAGGACCTTACAAAGGTAGTAACTTGGTAATATGAACATTTTATGGTTTTCATTCTAATTATGATACAGGACATTGGTTGTTTAAGATCTATTAATTTGTATCATGTATCACTTTAATTATTCAACAATATTTTGCCAAGAAGACTTATTTGTACAAACATTTAAATAAAACTATTTACAGTGATATTAAATTAATTTGTAAGAAGATTAAAAATGAAACACTTGGAAACTTAATTATAGCTAAATAAATTCCAATAGTATAAGTTTATATTTTATGGGATAACACAGGGCAAGAAAGTTTAAGACTAGATCCCAAATCATCTCTCTCTGATTAAACCTTGAAAGTAAAAAATGGGTTTAAAAATATTTTTGTATTTGCACATCACTTTATACTTACAATCATATTTTCCAAGGCATGTTTGGCAAGCCAACAGTTTAGAAATACTGGGACAAATAGATTCCTTAAAGAAGGCCAGAATATCTGAAAAACAAACAAGAACTAAACTTTTATCTCAAAGCAAGGAATCATATCCAGCATATTAAAAATAAATGTAAAACAGAAAAGAAGTAATTAAAGGCAATGTAATAGTTTAAAACATGTGACAAATACTTTATTTATTAATGAAATGTAGGGAGCAGATATGATCTTTCATTCATTGTCAAAGTCTCTCTTAGGGAAATTATTGAAAATGTAGAGAGAACATAATAAACTCTCACTAGATGCCAGATGTCTATGCTAATTCAATCATTAAATCTTTTAATGTGATGGTTTATAACAGACATGGGCTCTCTCTTCTCTGTAACTTAAAGTGTTAAGTAAGAACGAAGAGAGAAGGCTTGTCTTTTTATTACGTTACCACTTACTCTCTTTGGAGTCAACCATTTTAAGTGACATTGGGGAGCTATGTTCAATTAGAATTACATTAAGTTAGCCTGTCATATAATCTAGTTCCAGTTACTCCTCTAGATAAATCACTCAAATTAAAATAATTGTCAGAAGTGAGCAATAGCTTCAGATAATATCTACTTATTTTCAATTTCTTTCCAAATAAAATTCAAATAAAGTCTTACGAAGTATAACCCCAACAGACCTTATTATAACTCTATCAAATTGAGATTAAAATATTGTTTTATAAATGGAAATGTGCTGAATTACATATTTATGGCACAGCAGTTGAATTTGATCATCTTGGAACTGACACTGCACAGTGCTTTGACAAAGAAGCAAACTGCTGGTTGTCTGGCTCTTGGCAACCTCCTTACCAAAGAAAGAATTGGAATTAGTAAATCTTATGGTTAAACTAGAAATAAATATGCTCTCAGTATGAGAAACTTTTACAAAAACTTGGTTCTAACTGGCTTCTATTCTTTAAAAAATTCTACAATATAAGCAAGATGAAGTAATTACTAGTCTTTTTAGACAATACGGATATTTGCTCAAATGGCACCTCCAGAGCATATATTTTTAAAAATACATTTCATTTTGCTGTTGTATTAAATTTCATTAGTTTTCATTTAATTACACAATCCACTTATCCAACTGCTTTTACTATTTTTTAGTACCATGATTCTAATCAAAGCCTAAATTCATTTATCTTAGCTACTATATTATTTAACAGTATTTAGATTTAGGATTTTTACTTAAATCTAATTACACAATTATTTTTCAAGCTTCTTTTAGGACTTACTGAGATAATGAAGGGAACCGCATTAATTATTTCCAAGATGAAGGGTATTCGTAAAATCTGTTCCCAGATGTTTCCCTTCCAAGAAAGAATGAATAAAAAAGAAAGTCAATTATATTAAATTCTATTAAAGGGGGGAAAAAGACAGCACTCGGAATTTCTCTTGTAGTGAGGGTGCTTATATTGACAGAATACTGAATATTATATAGAGATGTAGCAAGGACTTTTAGAGATTATTTTTCTCAGTGTAATTGTGCTTTCTCAATTTTACGGTAAGTTTAAGAAGTAAAACAAATGTTCACACTAACCCATGAATATTGCACATAATATTTTAACCATATGTCATAAAGGAACAGTTACTGATATAAATAAAACATAAAACCTACAATATCAATTAAATTTTTTCACTATAATTACATTAACTAATTGTAAAGCATACAAAATAGTTTGTGAAACACACATTTGTTAATGATTATTGGTATTAATATTGTTTTTCCTTTAATAGAACTTAAAGGAAGGGCTTTTTCAATCATCTAAAATCTAATCTCCCATCCACATAGTACAAACATATTAATCTAGAATGAATACATAATTTGTAGGACCTAGTGCAAAAATGAAAATGTAAGGCTTCTTATTGACTGATTTTTAACAATTTCAAGGTGACATCAGAGCATTAAACCACCCACGAGGACCTACTAGTTGCGGAGCCCTATGCAACTGCACAGATTACATGCCAGTAAAGCTGACCCTGATATTAATAGGTCACCACTGAAACTTTCTTGAATGATGTCCAATGACAATGAACTCAGAACTTCCTACAGCAGTTTATTCTTCTATGAAGAGATCTATGTATTAGAAAGGCACTTAGAAATTTGGCATCCCTGTAATTTCCAATTATCTTATAACACTGGTCATAAAATTGGGAGTTTTTCTTATTTCCTTGTAACTTCAAAGACTTAAAACATTACATTGATATACCTCCACCTCCCAAAGCAAGATTCTAGATCAGCTATCATTGGTGTACTAATATATTAAGTAATAGGTTTTGTTAGTATTAGTTTATCACTCTCCTCCAGGCTACAAAAAAGGTGGCAGAGGAAGGGGCAGGTGGAAGAAAGACAAATAGTGAGAATTCCTCTACAGAGAGATATCAAAGGTGTTGTGCTGTTTCTTTCATCACCTCAAGGTAGGTGGGGGAACCACCTATGGGTTCAAGGGGCTCAAGGGAGCCACTTAGAGAGCTTGGCTCAGACATGGCTAATGGCTGAAACATTTAAAAATGAAGGGAGCAAAGAAAAAGAGGAATGGGATAAGAGTAAGCCACAATCCCTTCAATTTTATGACAAAGGTGCCTGTTTTGTGGGAATCAGATACAGACCCTAAAGAAAGGAACCTATGATCATTTTTAAATGGTTTATACTCGATAAGACTGAGTGCCTGTAGATGAAATGGAACCTCCACAGATATTGGCCCTCAGAAGCCCAAGTGTCAGAGTCCTAATGGCTAACCAGATGCACTGATGCCTCCAGCCAAACTCCTCAGCAGGACTGCAAACGCACTGCCTGGGAGAAAGATCCAGTACCTGTACCCATTCCAGAGAGCAACCCAACAACACATAATAACTATGCCAGTTAGGCAACTTCATCCAGATGCTTACTGCACTTCACTCCCTGCTCTTTCTCAGCCCTGGAGGGGCCAAAATCAGCTGGCATCAAAAAAAAAGAGGAAGTAAACATAGGAGATGGCCCCTGTGATGATTCCCTGCCCCTTGCAGATCTGGAGATGAGGCCTGGCTGAAACCTTCTTAGACGAATATTTTAAACTTTTGCATATACTGAACATAATTTCTTTAAATACTAAACTCAGATTTGCCTTGTGAATGAAGAGACGAGAAGACTTATGGCACCTGTGTTATGGCACCTTCATTCTTGCCCCATTCCAATTCACTCACTGCACTACTATCACTTCCCTGGGCCCTCGCCCCACTCCTAGCCCACTCACTTTGAAACTCTTGAACTATTGAGACACTTTCACAACAAAGACAAAACTTCTATTGCAACCTACAAGGCACTATCTTATTCTCTGCCCTTACTTTAAAGGTCATTCCTTCCACAGATCCTTCAGTTCTTAGAATATGGCTTAGTATTTTTGTATATAATATACTTTTGTATATAACTCCTCAAGAGGCTTAGAAAATCTTCACCTTTCTTTCCAATAGTATTTTGCCATGTTAACTCATACATGCCTCTCAGCTCTCAACTCAGAATCTTTTGAATTTTTTGAGTCTTTGTTTACCCTTTCATCATACATACCCTGGGAAAGATATGACCCTCATGTTATACTTCTTGATTCTCCATCACTTTCTTTCACATTGCTTTTTTCAGTTTGTATTTTCATATTTAATAACTACAACTCTAGACTGTAAACTTCATGAGGTCAAGGGCAGCAACCATTATAGTTTAGGATTATGTGCTCTGTTCCCAGCACAATGGCTTGACAGTCTGAAGCTCCTAAATAAAAACTGTGACAACATTATGTCAACCATGCTATGGTTGATTCACAGCATGTGTGTGCATGCGTGTGTGTGTTTTTGTTGCAAATGAATGAACTTCCCACTGAGGACTAATTTTCATGGTCTAAAATTTTACAGCGGATAATGTATTTATTCCTAAAAATAAATGCATGTCTTTTCAGTTATATTCATTAGGCTTAATTCTAAGATCTCAGGTTGTCTTCTGAACTAAGGAATACAGTCATAAACTATCTCCCCTAAAAATAGCTAATAAAAAATAAATATAAAAAGGATCCATAATTTTCTTGGCCATTAGGGAGACTCAATAAGCCTCCATCATAAAAATCCACAGAACAAAAGCAACTATGATTAAAAAAGAGAGCATGCATCCATAGAATGCCACTACATAGAGACCTATGAAATAAAATCCAAAAGGCAAGCACAATGCCTTTCAAAATTATATTAAATACTGTTTTATTTAATCTGATTTTCATGAAGGAAATAAAAAGCATTAGTTTCCTTCCAAAAGAAGCTTCTTGGCCGGGCGCGGTGGCTCACGCCTGTAATCCTAGCACTCTGGGAGGCTGAGGCGGGTGGATTGCTCAAGGTCAGGAGTTCAAGACCAGCCTGAGCAAGAGCAAGACCCCATCTCTACTATAAATAGAAAGAAATTAATTGGACAACTAAAAATATATGTAAAAAAATTAGCCGGGCGTGGTGGCGCATGCCTGTAGTCCCAGCTACTCGGGAGGCTGAGGCAGAAGGATTGCTTGAGCCCGGGAGTTTGAGGTTGCTGTGAGCTAGGCTGATGCCACAGCACTCTACAGCCCGGGCAACAGAGTGAGACTCTGTCTCAAAAAAAAAAAAACAAAAAACCAGGAGATAGCAAGTATTGGTGAGGACGTGGAGAAACCAGAACACTTGTACACTGCTGGTGGAAATGTAAAATGGTACAGCCACTGTAGAAAATGGTGTGGTGGTTCCTTAGTACTATCATATGATTCAGCAATACCACTTCTGGGTATATACTCAAAATAATTGAGAGTAGGATCTCAAAGAAATATTTGCACACCTATGTTCATGGAAGCATTATACACAACAGACAAGAGGTTGAAGCAACCCAAGTGTCTATCAACAGATAAGTGGATAAAGAAAATGTGGTAAATAAGGCCAGACACGGAAGCTCACACCTATAACCCTAGCACTTTGGGAGGCCAAGGTGGGAGGATCACTGGAGCCCAGGAGTTGAGGCTGCAGTGAGCTGCGATGGCACCACTGCACTCTAGCCCGGGAAACACAGCAAGGGGGGGGGAGGGACAGAGAGAGAGAGAGAGAGAGAGGGAGGGAGGGAGGGAGGAAGGAAGGAAGGAAGAAAGAGAGAAAGAAAATGACATTGCATTCATGATAGTATTGGTATAGCAAAGAAAAAAATTGTGGTACATACATGCATGGAATATTATTCAACTTTAAAAAAGGAGGAAATCTTGTGACATGCTAGAACATGGAAGAGCCCTGAG
>CAUYRT010035433.1:0-11514 GCA_963574885.1 Lepilemur ruficaudatus | reverse complement strand
AGAGAGTCTGGAAAATTAATGAATATTCAGTGATAAGTGGATCTTGCCCGATTTTCTGTTGGAAAGCTGACAGAAATGCATGCCACTTTTGGTAAAAAGTGACCCAGTGATGCTTTAGAAAACTCGAAGTTTCTAGACCCCGATGGATTAAAAGGGAGACATAAGCAGGAGGCTGCTTTGGGGAAGAAAGATAGCACACCTATTGCCCAGTCTCCTGGAGAGGGTAGGAGCTGTAAGCACCAACTAGCAAACACAGATGGCCTAACCACATTGACCAATCTCCCACCTAACCTTTTCCAGTGCTTTTCCACTAGCTTATCCCAGCACTTAAAAACTGTCCCACTTTTGTGTTGCAGCACAGTGGAGTTCAATATCTTTTCCTTATTTTAATTGTCTTAAAGAAAGTCTTCCTTGCCCATTTAACTGTGTCTGGTACAATTTCTCCTTGACAATACCAGGAACTACATACCCAATTTCACCATTCTATATTTTCTCTCTCTTTCATATTATTAATCATCTTCTTATATATTATATAATTTAGTCATAGTGTTTATTGTTCATTGTTTGGTCTACTCCCTACTGAAATGCAAGCTTTGTAAGTTTAGGAGTCTGCAGCTGCTTTTCTATCTCCCCTACTGATGTATTTCAAATGCTGGAAGAGTGTCTGAAACAAAGTAAGCAGTTAATATTTATTGTATTTAAAATATTCTTGTTAATTTGGAATTTGAGGTCCTTTCAAATTTCACTGAAGTATGCTTTATCTTTATTTTTCCATGATAATATTTAATCCCATTATATGCTTCCATCAGAGCTCCTGGGTAACCAGATGCATTGTCAAGGAGCAGTAATATTTTGAAAGGAATCTTTTTTTTTTTTTTTTGAGAACAATAGGTCTCAAAAGTTGGCTTAAGATACTGAGTAAAGTATGCTATAAAAAATATATGCTGTCATTCAGGCTTTGTTTTTCCATTTCTAGAGCAAAGGCAGAGTAGATTTAGCATAATTTCAGAAGCCCTCCAATCCTTTAAATGGTAAATGAGTATTGGCTTCAATTTAAAGCCACCACCTGCATTCACTCCTACCAGGAGAATCGGTCTGTCCTTTGAAAATTTGAAGCCAGGCACTGACTTCCTCTCTCCAGCTATGAAAGTTCCAGGTGGCATCTTCCAATAGAAGGCTATTTAGTCTACACTGAAAGTCATTTGTTTAGTGTAGCCACCTCCATCAGTTATCTTAGCCAGATCTTCAGGATACCTTGCTGTAGTTTTTCCATCAGCATTTGCTACTTCATCTTGCATTTGTATGTTATGGAGATGGCTTATTTCCTCAAACCTCATAAACCAACCTTTTCTAGCTTCAAACTTGTCTTCTACAGTTTTCTCACCTCTCTCAGCCCTCATAGACTTGAAAGAGTTAGGGCTTGCTCTGGACTTGGCTTTGGGTGAAGGGAATGTTGTGGCTGCTTTGATCTTCCATTCAGACCACTAAAACTTTTCCCATATTAGCAATAAGATTATATCGCTTCCTTATCATTCATGTGTTTACTGGATTAACACTTTCAATTTCCTTCAAGAACATTTCCTTTGCAGTCACAACTAGGCTTTTTGGCTCAAGCGATCTAGGTTTTGGCCTCTCTAGGCTTTTGATATACCTTTCTTACTAAGCTTAATTATTTCTAGCTTTTGATTTAAAGTGAGAGATACGCAACTCTTCCTTTCACTTGAACACTTAGAGACCTTTGTAGAGTTATGAACTGGCCTCATTTCAATATTGTTGCTTCTCATGGAATAGGGAGGCTGAAGCGGAGGGAGGGAGATGGGGGAATTGCTGGTTGGTGGAGCAGTCAGAACACGCACAACATTTTTGATTAAGTTCTCTGTCTTATATGGGCACGGATTATGGTGCCCCAAAACAATCACGAGAGTGATATCAAAGATCAGTGATCACAGATCATCATAATAGCTAAAATACTAATAATGAAAAAGTTTGAAACGTTGCGAGAATTACCAATATGTGACACAGAGATATGAAGTGAGCACATGCTGTTAGAAAAATGGCCTGGATAGACCTGCTTGCACGGGGTTGCCAAAAACTTTAAATTTTTAAAAAAAAAAAAAAAAAAAAAAAAGTAATATCTGGAAAGTGCGATAAAGCAAAACACAATAAAATGAGGTATGTCTGTACATGAAGTTGCATTTTGACCTGAGGTATTGCAGTTGCTCGTGAAATCAGCCAGCATCAATAAAATATGCAAGAATAATATTAACTTATCATGATCCCATTTTAATTCTTGAACTATTTTTGGTTCTAAAATGGTTCATATGCTATTTTTTTTCTATTACACCTGCTCTTGAATTGCTAAATGCCTTGAATGTGCCAAGGAAAAAGTATCTTGATTAATTAATATTGTCTCTTTCCATATGGAAGAGCATCTCATGGACATTCATTATGAGATTTTTTCCAATATTTTATTTGGAATGTAAGCAACAGATGCAGACTAGAACTATCATTGCAAGTCTGACAACACAAGGAGGCTTGCTAACATAGAAACAACAATTCTATGCCATAAAATTTTAAAGAGCTATTAATCCTAACATGAATCACATTTCATCATTCCTGGATATTCATTAATTCATTCCATAAATATTTATAAAGGAACAATACAACATTTTGGTTAACATTAGGGGCTGTGAGAGGGATTGCAGATAAAATACTTACACCTTTACAATATTTGGGCCAACTTATACTAAAAAAAGAATCCTACATTATCCATCATTTAAATGAAATTCAAATTAAGTAACATGCTATAATTTTATTTGCTAAATATACCCTAATTCTGGAGTCAGAAGGCTTGCTTCAAATCTTAGTTCTATAATTCATAGTTTATATGAACTTCAGTATATTAGTTAAACTATGTGCCTCAGATCTCTAATTTCTAAAATTTGGCTAATAGTATCTATTTCATTGATAGACTGAAGATGTTAATATATGTGTATGTTAAATTCATAGTATACCATGAGCAGTATCTGACTTAGAGAAAGCATTATCCAAGTGTGACCTGTAGCATTTTTCTACATTTTCTGTGATAATGCTGTGTAACAAACACTCCCAAACTCATTGACTTACACTGTCAAATGTTTATTTCTTGCTCAGTGGTTTGTGGATCAGCTAAAGTCTACTTTAGAATGGGTCAGCAAACCCTTTCTTCATATTCTTTTGGCCAAATAAAATCATGTGACCAAAGCCAATAGTAAGATACAAGAAAATATAATTCTCCTATGGAGAAGAAGGGAAGAGTGAATATGTGATAAGAACACTACCTACCTAAAGTCATTTTTATTGTTGAGAAATACATGATTTCTAGGCACTGGAAAGTCAGCAATGAACAACAACAAAAAAATTCCTGTATTTCAGAGTGCTTACATTTTGGTGTAAAGGAGACAGAAAATAAGCAAAAAACAAAGCAAAGCAAGCAAACAAACAAACCAAAGCAAAAAAAAAAAAAAAAACACAAGTAAGTGCTATTTACCATAGGGAAAATTAATAGACACTAAGGTAAAGAAAGAGTTTATAAATGTAGCAAATGACAGCATCCAAAGGGCAAAGCCTGATATGAAACTACACACTGCATTAATCTCTAGAATGTTCTTCCATTCCTTTTGATAATCCCATCTAACAAAACTTACTTTCCACTCAGTTCTTTTCACTGTGATTTTGGAAATGCTTATTCTATAATAATAAAAACATAAAAGTACCTCAAATTTGGTGAAATGGCAGCATCAAATAGAAAGCCTGGCAAAAATTTTTTATGTTATGTATGTGAGAAAAAACACATTTTTCCATAAGCTGCTCTAAGCTTTTATGTAGATAATATAAAGAAATCTTTGTTTATTAGCAACTATGTCTCTAAACAAATTAGATTTTTTTCTGAATAATACCACTCCATGAATTGACTTTTGGTGAATTGTATTTTGACAAATATGCTTTAAGCAAATTGATCGAGAGTCTTACTCACTACTATTCTCTCCGTGGTACATGTACACACATACACACACACACAGACATTTCACAAATTATACAGATTTCAAGCTATCAAGAACCCATTAGGGCATGAAGTAGGGGGAGTTACTGGTAATGGAGCATGTGTTCCTGAAGATGCAGTGATAATACACAGAACCCGATTAGAAAGAGTTTGGATATAGTGACAGGAGATTTCTGATGGAATGTGTGCCAAGAAAATAAATCATTTCAAATAAAATCTATTCCTTTCAAATGTTCACAAAACCGGGAGCTAAGCGAGGGCAGGAGCCAACTTTGACATAACAGAACCATACTAGATAAATGCCTCATAAACAAACAATTATACTGCAACTTATGTACCACTCTACAGAAATAAGAAAGGAATTCAATCATTGTACACTATTCAATGCCTGCATTAAGAAAAAAAAAATACCCTCTTGACAGATATTTGTCAAGGGAAATATCACTCAAGAAAATAATCATTTTAAATAGCTATTGAAAAGTACTGATGAACCAGAGGATGTAGAGATGCCACTTTGAAGACTTGGAAGAACAAAGAAATGCATTTAACCTGATTTTCTGTAAAACAAAATAAAACAAAACAAAAAAAATAGGCAACAGTAGGCAATGGTTGAGATTCTCAAAAGAGTGAAAGAAACCAACGGTGAATAGAGAACATCTTGCAGGTTCCGAGAAAAAGAAAGTAATTAAGGAACAATAGGAAGATATATAAAGGCAAAAAACAAAAGAGGCATGGGGGAAAAAGACATATTAAAATGTATCTGAGCTTATAAAGCTTAATTAAAATTAATACTAGAGATAGCATACACTTGATATTTGAAGAGCAATCAAAGAGGAAAAAGGAGGCCAAACTTAAAAAGTCACCCAGAATATAGGGGGCAAGGATAATGAGATTAAAAGAAAAAAGATAAAGAAAAAGATGGGGACAGAAAATGAAAACCCATTTTAAGACTTATAGGTAACTTTAAGGAAAGAATATGATTGAAATGAAGGTTATAATCACTATGCAACCAAATTGGAGGATAAATTCCTGGAAATTCAATAATGGCTGATTGCTCATACCAAGGGAAAATCTTTCTTGTCCCAGGTGTTAATGTGCTCTAGCTAAAGATCACCAAGAATACACACATTTATGGTTAAACAGAGTCGACTGTTTTGACTCATTGCAATGAGTGAGAATGCACACCACGGAGGGCTGTGGAGCTTTACAACAGGAGAAATGCTAGGAGATTTGGGGAAGTTTTCAAAAAAGAAGCACTTTGCTATGGCTTCGATGCTATCAGGAAATGGTGTTAATTCTATGACTGGATTGCTTGATAATTTTTTTATTTCAGAATATTATGGGTGTACAAACATTTGGTTATATAAATTGCCTTTGCACCACCTCAGTCTGAACTATAAGTGAACCCATCCCTGAGACAGCGCCCAGCATGCATCTGTTAGGTGTAAATTTATCCATCCCCTCCACCTCCCACCGTAGCTTGATTTTATTTAGAAAGTGGTAGCCATGAAGTGTAGGTAATTGTAAGGGATATTGCAGTATCAGAAAGTTCTTTAATTGGTGAAGAGCAGTGGCCATTTATATTAATCAGGAAAGGTAGATACTTGGTCATTTTTGTGGTTTATTTTTATATGAGTACAGACATGACTATAAAGTGATCTTATTTTTGTTTTGATTCATCATGATGAAAGAGTGATCTTACCTGTGATTTGTTATTTTGAGAAATTTTTATTTTCAATGGAACACAAAGACTAACTTTTAGTGTCTAGCTGTGAATGGCAAGTCACCTTCTAGCAGGGCCAGTTCCTGGCTGTCAGGGACTCTATTTTCATATATCTATCCCCTCTCTTCTTTTCTTTTCCTTTTTTTTCCCAAAGACAGATGAAGTCAGACTTGCAGGGCATTAATCTATGATATAATGATCTTCACCATTGCTAAAATTTTGCTGATCAGGAGACTATTCAGAAAATGTAGCCTATAGTTGAATTGATATTAGTCTCCCCTGCTCCTTTTATGGCAGGGTGAATTGATGAATGCTCTGACTTGACAATGAATATGTAGTAGTATTTATATCCTAGGCAGGATATATCATCAGCCAACTTCAATGCAGGTAATTATCAGAAACAGCAGTGTTAGCTCCAGGTAAGCAGATCTTTGTTGCTCTATTTCTCTGTGTGGGCCTAATCTCTCCAAATATAGGGGTGGCAGTTTGGCATACAACCTCAATTATTGAATGGATTGAAGAAAAACCATTGATTTTGAGTTTTTCCAACATTTTCTAGTGTGGATTTCTAAGCTTTTTACATCTCGGAGCTGAAATTGATTGTCCATTTAGCTAGTAACTTTTAAGCTTAGGTATCTTCAGGTTTTTCAAATGCATAAGGCAATCTTGGAACATAGGAGGAACCTGATACTTGATTTAATTTTATCTGATCTTGACGTAAGACAATTACAATAAATGATAGTAAAGTAACACATGTGAAAGCACACCATAGTTTCTATTAAGCATAAATTTTTACAGTATAATAATTATCTGCATTTTCTATCATTAGTGTCGATTTCTGTAACTCTTTCACGACATCCCTCATTACATATATCCTTTATAAAAATTTTTAATTTTTTAAAATCTCTATACTGTTTTCTCTAGAAGTTATACTTACATTCCTGCCAACAGGATTGTACAATTATGTTTTCTTTTGGCCTGCAAAGTTTCTGCTGAGAAGTCCACTGTTAGTCTGATGGATTTTCATTTGTATATGACTAGGTGCTATGTTCTGGCTAATTTTAGAATTCTTTCTTTAACTTTTACTTTACATAGTCTGATTATAATATACCATGAGAAAGTCCTTTTTACAATGTCTTTTCTTGGGAACACTGAGCCTCCTGCCTCTGGATGTCTAAATCTCTTGCTAGGCTTGACAAGTTTTCATCAATTATTTTGTCCAATGGGTTCTCTAAACTTACAGATCTCTCCTTTCCCTCATGAATATCAATAATTTGTAAGTTCGCTCATTTTATGTAGTCCCAAGGCTAGGAGTCTTTATTCATTCTTTTTTCATTATTTTTGTCTGACTGGATTATTTCAAAAGACTTGTCTCTGGTTCTGAGATTCTTTCTTCTGTTTTGTCTCATCTTTTCTTGAAGCTTTTGAATATATTTTTTAATTCCTTCAATGAATTTTTAAATTCCAGAATTTCTATATTAATTTTTTTTTAAAAAAAATATTTATCTCCTTGGTAAACTTTTCACTCATATCCTCAATTGGTTTCCAGATTTTTTTTCTTCCAGATTTCTTTTCAAATATGAAAACCAATACTCCTCATTTGCACCTCAGTGCACCTCTCTTGCACCTCATTGAGCTTCTTTAATATCAGTATTTTGAATTCTTTATCTGACATTTCAATGATTTCCTTTCAGTTAGGATCTATTGCTGGAGAACTGTGTTCCTTTGAAGGTGTCATATTACCTTACTTTTTCATGTTTACTGTAATCTCTACATTGATTTCTGCTCATCTGGAGCAACAATCACTTCTTATTTTAAATTTCATTTTATTGAATGGGACTTTTTCCTGAAGATGTGACTATTATGTTGGTTGGATAGGATCATTTAGTTTTGCTTCTGGGTGTATGCAGTGGCAAAGACTATATGATTTCTGTGGCTATACCTAGCCTTGGCAGTATCTATGTATTTTTCAGTGTGTTAGGCTGCATTTATTGACTGGGACTTTGGTGAAGCTGTGTTTTGAATTGAAATGCCTACTGGATATGTCTCCATGTTTCAGTAATAGTGGTGGTGGGCTGAGCATGTCTAACCTTGTGATCTGGGGCACTGTATGCTGACACCAGTGTTGGCAGTTCCAGGCAGATCACTTCTCGGACTTTCTGGATGGCTTTCTTAGATGCTGGTTGTAGCAGTGCTATGCTGGGAGGCTGAGAAAGCTCGAAACATCCTGAGGAGTTAGGGTGGATTGGGCAATGGTGGTAGCAGTGTGGTTGTGAGATGCTTTTATAAAAATCCCTATGTGCTCTGCTCTTGCGTTAGCGGTTGTTGCAATGGGCTGTGCAGGCTGTCCTCTAGGCCAGTAGGTGGTGCTTGCAGGTAAGAGCTAGTTATGATGGAAGTGATAGGATTTATGCCTGACATCTCTTCCTTGGGAGAAGTGCTCAGGTGTTCCAGGTAATGAATTGACTTGTGGAATACCCAACAGCTTCGATCCTGTGCTCTGTCTCAGAGGGGTATGTGAAGCTGGGTGGAGCTGGACCAGGACAAGCTTGCACTCAGGCACCCCAAATGCAGGTATATCTACCAAACTTGACAGCAGGTGGAGACAACCTCAGGCCCCTGGAAAAATGCTAGGGTGAGGGCCAACCATTGCTATGCCAAGGTCTCAGCCTAGGTAGAATGGAGCAGGCCCAGCAGCCACAGCATTAACCAGCAAGATTGGGACCAGCGACCCACTCACACATCAATCCTGGCAAAGCTCCCGCTCTTGACCTGGATTTGCAGCCGGCAGGGCCATACAGTTAGTACCTGAAATTTGCACCAAATTGACATTTGAGTCTTGTTCTTTTTTCTCTCTCTCTTTTTTTGATTTATTCTTATTTATTTCATGTTCATACAAAACACCGCTCTGCTTACAACCAAACCTCTACAGCAATTATTTTCCTTCTTAGGTCCTGGAGGGTTGGGCACTTAGGTCCAGCACCAGCAGCTGGAGCCCACTCCACACTTGATTCTCAGAAATAGTTATTGGTAACTGCTACCCCCACCTCACCCCTTCAAGCTCCAATTCTGCAAGTGCTTCCCAAGCCTCTCCAAACAGCCAGGACCAATGCTGCTGGTTCCTAGGGCACATGTAGGATCAAGAACAATATCCCACAGTCGTCACCCAGGTCTCAAACAGGAGTGTGGGACTCTCCCTAGAGCAGTTCCCTTTTGCAGTCTCCCAGCCACCCCTCAGGCCAGATTTGTGGCTTTGGAAGATCATGATGCTACCCTGTGGCCCAGATTGCACAATTCCTTTATGGGAAAGTGGACCACAGAAAGGCACTCACTCACCCTCTTCTGTGTTGGAGATACACTTCCAGTATTCAGCCAGTCCGGACTGGGCAAGCTGACTGTTTTCCTTCTTCTCCCCAGATTTCAAAGCTTCCCCTTACTTTTCTATTGAACTCCCGGTTTCCCTCCTGAATAAAGTATTTAGATGTGATTGTCTGCATATTAATATTATTTTGGTTCTTCCAAGTGAATGAGACATGCTGGAAATGCTGCTAGTCTTGTTAGGCATTTTGGGAAAAAACAAATAAAAACTATATATCCTTTATCCTTTTAATTCTTATTCTCTATACTTCCATTTCTGTGTTGTTTTTTGTTACACTGTTTCTGTTTTGAATCTCTTTTCTTATTTTGGATTTTGTTTTGTTTTTCTTACATGTATTTGAATCCTAACAGAACTTTGAAAAATCTAAACATTGGAAAGTTATTTTATACTGTTGGTCTGAAAGTGGGATTGAGATAAATTATTTGAGAATAAAGATAATTCCTAACTCCAGAAATCTATGTTTTTTTATAAAGTCTACAAGAAATAAAATAAAATTAGGAAATATTAATTTATTATTTTGAAGGGTAACTCATATGTCATTTTACATCCAAATGTATTATTAATTTTTGAAAGGTCAGTAGTATTGTTCTCTTTTTGCTTCTTGCAATTATAGCGATTAAAAAAACAGTTCCACAGAGAGTTTGAGTAAACCCGTATAGTACAAGAGAAAAATATGATTTTGACCATTGTTCATATACAGAACATCTAATTCAATAAGAAATATTAATTTTAGGAGGCTACTTGTTAGCATGATTTCTTGAGCTTTGCCAGATAATATTTTATATATATGTATTTTTTTCTTCCAACAATGGCAAAGGGCACTAAAACTAATTTGGTTATTTCTAAGAATAATTTAGCATCTTAAATAATGATTTCATAAGGTTAAGTTATGTTTAATCTAATTTTTATTAATCATAATTTAAAAAGAGAAGGATAAAGTGTCCCTTAGATCATTGACATTTTTTAAAATCAAAGAAAGTTAATAAAATGAACAAACATATTAGTCATTTAAAAGGCCATACATTACTACAGTAAATTAAAATATGATCAACGTATTTCAAGATGTCTTAGGCAGAATCATAATTTAAAGAACTTTTCTCAGTTATTATGTTCTTTAAATATCATGTAAATAAGTATAACCTTTGTTTGCCACTCACAGTCATTTAAAGTGTTTATCTTCGATCAACAATAGAGTAGACATCTTTAATTTCTAAAGCTTGAAACACAGGACACAGGATTTAATTTTATCAAAAATGTCTGGCAAACTATAGTTTATTGTGTTGTCCGGTTTGCACAGGTGAAAATACGAGAGGATTATATAGCTAGATAATCAGATAATAAGCAAGTCATATTATTAAATAAAAAGTTTATAATTAATTAATTATCATATTTCTTAGGAAAACATAATGTAAACACTGCATTATGATATGCAGATGAAACTTACTACACATAGCTTTTTTATTAGAAACTAGCTATACTTACATGTAGCACACATATTACACATTTAAACATATATATACATATATACTTTGCTCCACTTGTGATTCAAAGTTTTCAATGCTCGGTATTTAGATCTTTTAGTTCTTCATGCTAGTTTAGTTCAGGTGTTATAGTGAAAAATATAGATGCAAAATTATTTGAAGATCCTATCATGGCAAAATATTTCAAATTTGAATTAATAAGTGTAATGGTTTGTGTGCATATTTGTATGTTGTGATATCAGAGGAAATTATTTCCTCAGTCTGTACACATGAGTTAAAAAGCAACATTCTGTGAATAACAGTAGCCAGCTACAGAGTTCTGGTGACCAATAATGGTTGAATGAGGACTTACGGAAGAAAAGGTTACCATGCCCACATGAAAATGCTGGACTTATAGAAGGTTAGATAAAGCGAAAAGATATTAAAGATGATTTAGTTTAATTCCTTTCAGTAAAAACTGAGGAAAACAACAAAATGATGAGTTAAGTGACTTACCCTAAGCCACAGAGAGGAAGCAGATCAAATTGACATCAAAAGTTTGCATTTGATCTTGTATTCTAGCCATAAATAATGTTAATTAAAATATTTCTTTATATTATAGAGTGATATTCACATGTACTTCTGCATAAGTAAATAGGAATACTCCAGACACCACATTAGAAGAAGGGGTTTGAACAGGAAGGTATGGATGATTTTATAAGTACTGTACAAGGTATCAGGAGACTGAAAATATCCAAGACAAAATTAGTAAAAAGGAAATTTACTCAGTTATTGATCAATGTAAATTATTTTTATACTACCTAAAACCACAGAAATCAATAAAACCCTCATGCCACATCTTTAGAATTTGTTTTTTGAAAGTGAGTGCATAAGTCTTTTTTTCTGTCTT
>CAUYRT010035429.1:0-10742 GCA_963574885.1 Lepilemur ruficaudatus | reverse complement strand
GAGTCTTCCCTACATTTTCTTCTAGGATTCTTAAGGTTTCATGCCTTAGGTTTAAGTCTATTATCCATCTAGAATTGATTTTTGTAAGAGGTGAGAGGTGGGGATCCAGTTTCAATTTTCTGCATGTAGCTATCCAGTTTTCCCAGCACCGTTTATAATTAATGGACACGGTGAGTGTTGTGGGTGGGGAAAGGGCAAGTCTCAAATCATGGTTGGGATGTGGCAAACTCATAACATGTAAACAAAATGTTTGTACCCCCATAATTTTCTGAAATAAAAAAGAAAAATGTATTGTTTTCTGTGCATGAGTTATATGCAACTCAAAAAATAGCTCTCATGGCTTCCAAGGTGAAGAGATGTGAGAGTTACATATGCTTCATGAGGACCCAGGCTCAAAACTAGTGTGAGTTAAATACAACTCCCATGGCAGTTAATGTGTTAAGAATGGAAGCTTTGCAGTTATTACATTCTAACCCCCAAACTGGCTTTAAATCCTAGTTCCACTACTTTCTAGATGTAATTTTGGACAAGTTTCTTAACCTTTCCAGGTCTGAGCTTCCTTTTCAGTAGAGTGCACCTACTATATAGGGGTTAATAAGACTAAAGTAGATAAAGCCGGTAAAGCACCTATCATAGTTCCTATCTGGCAGCAACTATTCCTAGCTCATATTAGCTTCATTGTTGTTATTGTTTTTGTTTTTGTTATTACTTCAGCACAATTTATGATTGTAATACTCTGATGTCTTACAATGTTCTAATATAATCATTGATTAAATTATCTTTTGTCAATAGTCTTTTGACTATGGGGCTGTATCTTGTTTGAGCAGTATCAAACACTGAGCCTGGCAGAGTATAGACATCTACTAAGTGTTATTTGCTATTTGTTTTTATGTTGGATAAATAAATACATTTAATTATGGGGAAGTTTCATGCTAATGAAAGAAACATAATGAAAAATAAGCCTGTATCAGTCATGCATTTCAAATTTTTTAGCTTTAACCTAGATAATATTAATGTCATTTCCAGTACATAAAATGCTAAATATTATTAAAAACCTGTTGAAAAGGGGGAAAAAAGAACATACAGAAAAGGGGAAAAAATGAAGAAGTCAAAATTATCCATATCCCCTAACCCAAGTAAAGATAAATGCTGTGAACTGTTTGACATTCATATTTCTTACACATATATCCTTTTATCATAAGCAAAACTTTTTAAAGTAAAAATTTAGATCATACTGTGCACTTATTGTGCAACCTGCTTTTCACATAATGTAATATGAATGTCTTTCCATCAACTAAAGGTTCTATTTTAATTACTAAACAGGCATGCATGTAATGTTTACTATATTTCAGGAAGTATCCTAAGTACTTTACAAATATTAAGTCACTACTCCTCATGACATTACTGTTAGGTGGACACTAATAATATTCCCCTTTGCACAGAATGGAACACTGAGGCATAGAGAGGTTAAGTAATTTGCCGAAGGATTTACTGCTAACCTTGTAAATCATGGAGCTGAATTCAAGCTCAAGCAGTCTAAAACATCATTTTATTTTGCATTTTAAATATAATCTAGTTTTTGCTATATTTTTACTAAAGATCCTGACACATCAATAAGGCCCAGGTGAAGTTGTCTCCATTGTCTCATGCTTTATAAACTGGAATGGATTTATTTTTTCTGCCTAGCATCCATTTCTTTTGCTCATGGCTGCTTGATTTCTTTTTGGGGACTCTTCTTTCACTGTGTTCGTTCTTGGTTGGACAGTAAATATGAATGCCTGCCTTCCCATTTTCAATGCAGGACAGGATCTATGGAAATACTGCCACATCCTGCCTCTCACTGCCCTGGTAAAACTGGAGGCAGAAACATGACCTAAGCTGGCCAATTGTATGCTGTTTCTTAAGACTTTGCTTTTTGAGCTGTTTGAATTCATTTCTTCCACTACACTTTGGCTGCATGAGGGCCTTGATTCTTATCAGTTTTGTTCATGACTGTATTTCCAGTACTTAGGACAGTTCCTGGCATACTAGGGCTCAATATATATTTGTTGAATAAATGTGTGAATATGTAAAAAACCTAGCACAGTGCCAGTCACAGAATAGTTCCTCAAAAATTGGAACTATTGTGAACATATACCAAATTTTAACAATCCACTCATGATGGACTCGATACATTTTGCATAACTCACGCAGCTCACACTGCTCTGAGCTATTTTTCTTTTCTCAATGGAAGACCACAGCAAATGAAAAGAAGTAAGACTATTGAGGACTCATACTCTTGAGAAATGAAGGTGTGTTCACCTTAGTCTCCTCCTGCATAGCTGGGATGACAGGCTTGCACCACAGCACCTGGCTTAATGAGGTGACTTTTGGAAAGCCCCTAGACAACCTCAGGACGGAGGCAGGTTATCTAATCTTGTGATTAGAGGGTTGGAACTTTTACCCCCACCTCCTACCGCAGGTGAGGGGATAGGGGTTGGAGGTTGATTTATTAATCACCAAGGGCCAATGATTTACTCAATCATGCCTAATAATGAAATCTCCATAAAAATCCTAAAGTGGTTTCAGAGAGCTTCTGGGTTAGTGAACAAGAGTGTTTCCATGTGTCAGGAGGGTGGCATACGCCAAACTCCAAGGGGACAGATGCTTCCTTGCTTGGGACCCATCCTGATCTCACCTTATGTACATCTTTATCTGGATATTCATTTGTATCCTTGACAATATCTTTTATAGTAAACTGGTTAGTAAAAAAAGTGTTTCCCTGGGTTCTATGAGCCATTCTTGGGAACTTCTGATTTATACCTGGTCTGTCAAAAGTACAAGTAACCTGGGGTACCACCTATGACTGGCATCTGCAGTGAGGGGTGAGAGACTTGTAGGTCTGAGCCCTTAACCTGTGAGGTCTGTGCTAACTCCTTAATTGAATTAAATTATAGGACACCCAGCTGGTGTCTGCAGAAAATTGGAGAATTGTTTGGTGTGGATAATCCCATGCATTTTGTGTCCTCAGTGTTCTGGGGAGTGTTGTGAGAGTAAAGAAAAGAAACCCATTTAGTTGGGAGTATTACAGATCCCTTTCTACTGTCCAGTGGGCCACAGCTCCTCCTTCTCCAATGAGCGTGAAAGCTCAGTCTTGTTGGGGGCCCACTCCCACAGTTCTTCCTTCTTTCGCTACTGTTGGGGCACAGAAAATGATTTCTTAAAAAATGATTTCTCAGCTTTGATATGCTGAGTGCTTCTGAGAACTGAAAGGCCTCAGAAATCAGCTTCAGAATTAAGGGCCCTCTAACCTTGTCTCAGTCTTCTGTCCCCCACCCCAGGCACAGGGAGAGACTCTATCTGGAATTTCCTTATCTGACCGAGAAAGCTTCTTCCTCAAAGAAACACAATTGTTTTTGATCCCTGTCCTGAAATCTCATTAACTATGTGTAGAAAACAAGATTGAGGAATGCAACCACACCTGGATGGACTTTTCACGAGACAATGTCTGTCTCTCAAGCTCATTCAAATTCCAAAGAGAATCATTCACAAGTTAATTTCTATCTCCTGGGTACATTCATTCTCCTTAAAAATCATTTACTGTCCCCAAAAAGAATTATCTACATTCTCCATCTCCACCTCCCCTGTGAAAAAGGGTATATAAGCTTCTGCATCCCATTGGGTTAAGGGGTGATCACACTCCCATGCACATTAATGAAATTTGGTATGCCCTTTCTCCTATTATTCTGTCTTTTGTTGGTTGATATTTCAGGGAGCATTCAGGACTATTCAGAGGACAAAGGGGTGTTTTCCCTTGGCCCCTACACTACTCTGCCTCAGCCCTAGAGATAGTGTCTGCTCCGTATGGCTGCCATTTCTGTATTCTTCAGAGCTTTCTTTTACCTCTTTTTGTAGTTAACCATCTTTACTAGTTAATAACTGTATTAAAATTTCCCTTTATATTAGTTATATTGAATTTTCAAATGTCTGATGCGGTTTTTGTCCCCTGATTAGACTCTGACTGATACAAGCATCTAGATCACAATTTAGCTTAGAGGAGGGCACTGTACTGCTCACAGTTATTTGGGAAGGGGTAATTGAAGTATTTAGAAATTTATTAAAAGGGTTCACCCTAACAATAAGGTCATACAAATATATTGTTCAGAGTCCTTGAGTGGCTTTTAAATACGCTGTATATGATGATATGTTACCTCTTATATTTATCCCCCTTCCATTTAGCATCTCCCCTTCCTTTATAGAACTACGTTACTTTTGGATTAGCTATAGGAATACTTCCTTTGAAACAGAAAAGCAAGGTATGCAGATTATTTGATTTTATCCATACAAAATAGGAGTGATCTTTGTGAAAGTAAATATAATTTAAAAGCTGTTGGAACCCCTAAAACACTTTAATCCTTGAGAGAGATGTGACTGTGATCAGAGTCACATAGGGTTATAACTTTTGTTTCTCAGATTATAGATTAACTGGCTTTCTTATTTTCTTGTTGTATACAATGACTAGATAGAAATGACTCCTGCCTTCTCAATTAGTGACCCTTGTTAAAGATGATCTTCCCCTTTGTTATGCCGTTTTGCTTAAAACAGATGACAGAAAACTCATGCCTATTACACACTCTGTAAAAAATGTTAAATATAACCTTCCCCAAAAGAAATGTTGCTTATAACCAATCAAATTGCTGGAACTAGGTGCCAACCTTGAGTGAAAAATATTGTAATGCTGCTGAAAACTACTGTTCCTGCCAAATAAATGAAGCCTTAGACTTCCCTGCTTTGGAACACCGATTCATTCCTTTGGAGCTGGTGTTTCTGAGTGGTCCATCCTCACACTTTGTGCTTGAGTAAACTTTCTTAGATTCTGACTGCTGTGGCCCCACTTGGGGAGGAGGAGTGAACACAGAAGACAGACAACAAACAGACACACAAAGACAGTACAAGACTGCAGCAGTCCCTGCTTGCAGCGTCTTTATTTTTAACACTGTTCTTTTGGCATCTGTCCCAGTCTACCCCAGCTTTTTCCACCACTATTTTCTGTTTCCAGAATGTTTTCATCTCAACATGGACTGGTTCTCACCGCTCTGCCTCAGGGAGTCGACGATTGTGTCTCCTCCTTTGCCCTTTCCCGTTTGCGGGTCAAGGCACCCTGGCTTGTTTGCAAGACACAAGGTGTCTTGAGGCCGATCAACAAGAAACAATCTGTGTGAGAACAGGTGTTCCAAGAACTGTTTTGTTCAAACATGGCTGAGGGATGACCCGGTGTCCACTACACTGACACTTTGGATTATTTTAGGTTGACATTTTTTTAGACAAGTGGACCAGTTGGCTAAGTAATTCCAGAAAGAATGATTATAGTCATCACTATTGATAAAGCTTTGTCAGAACTGTCAGATTTATAAGTTGTACATTTTATTTATAAGGTATACATTTAGCAGTGAGTTTATCTTGGAAATTATATTGGTCAAAGTAGTGAGGTACTTTTCTGAGCTTCTTATAATTGTTGTTTAGAAAAGAATTTAATTACACAGAAAGTAGACTTTTTTCCTGGCTACTTTTATTGCACCTAACTCCATGGTGTGGTTCTTCTAAGCCTTACTCTCCATTTATCTTTGTGCTAAAACAGCGCTCACTGTACTTCTACAAAAGGCTCTTGGCTTCTTTAGGCACAGGTTCCATGAAACCCCTCAAATTTCATAAGAGGATGCAAACCAACCCCACAGACCATAGCTCCACTTCACTAATCACGTAGAATGGCTGCTATAGGTCCTTGCTTGAGCAGTACTATCCAGCTTGGGTTGTTTTTGTCATGGTTTTTTCCATATCTTAGTACTACCTCAACCATTATCCATGACATCTGATTTTCATAGTGTTAGGAAAAATTATTTAAAACCCAGACATAGGCAAAAAGTTGGGTTTCATGTCCTTTCAGTGTCATACTGGGTGGGGCATTAATAGGAACATATAAAGATTATGTAATTATCTAGGAAATATACTTATGTTTGACTTTGCATTTTACCATTAAGTAAAGGTTTGTTTTCTGTGAAGTTACATTTTACCTCTTTAGTATAAAGTATAACCCCCAAAGTTACAGTTTTATTGCCCCATAGGATATTAACCACTTTTTTCTCTAATAGTGTTTTTCTTCCCCTCAAACTGCCTTTCCTAGTGGACAATAAATATCTTATTTTTCACAATGATCTTTGAACCAACTTTATAATTGTACCAGTTCATCATTGATTAATTAGTTGAATAAAGTCTTTACTTAGTTGAATAAATTCTTTAATTTCTATATTTGAGAGTCACGTTTATGACTTTATGAAAATTATAGAATATTTTCTTTAAAAATAGATTTTATAAAAAACTTCATATTAATTGTACATAGAAAAATTTTATAGGAGATAATTTTTAAGATAAACATATTCAACAATCCCATTTTGTTTTCCCTGAAGGACAGAAGAGAAGCCTGAAGACAGGAAGATACTTTTCTAGATCACCAACATAGAGCTGGAGTTCAGATCCTCTATTGTAAATGGAAAGCTTCTATCATACCCCTATGGATCCCCTTCTCATTTCATTAGCATGCTCATCCAACAGCTGAGTACCCTGCATACCATGCTCATCCATTCAGCTTCCACTGAATCACATTTAATCACAAAGTCCTTGGCTGGCATTGCCCCTGCTCTTCACGGACCTGATTGTTGCCCATCACCTTTTCCACTCACCTTTCTGGCTCTTTCTCTCTCTGGTCTTAGTGAGGAATACATCTCATGGGATGCAGAGTTCTTTAGCCAGAAGGAGAGGAGCCCTTATGAAGGGAAGGTCAGGGAGGTTTGGGAGACTCCGTTTGTATTCTCAGGAGTAATCCTCTCAAAATGGCTTTTTTTCCCTCTCATTGGGACCTTCTGTGTGTCTTCCCACCACACAAATCTCTGTGGAAAAGTCCACAGCTCTTGAGTTATGCCCAGACCAGACATCTCCTTCTTGGTACTGGAGGAGTTTCCTGGCTCATCTTCCCTTCCACTGGGTCTCTTCTTTCCTTCTTCCTTTCTCTCTTTCCTCTAATTTACCACCCCTGATTAGCACATGGCCTTTCTAATGGTGTTGGAAGGATGCTGTAATAATCCTATTATGATCAAGACAATTGAACAATTGTCTTTCAGAACAGGATTGTGTGATAATGTTTAAATGGCAAAAACAAACATGACTTTTTGCAATTAACAAAGCTACTGCAAGAAAAATAAAACATTTCTTGGTAAAAAAAAATTAAAGAAAAAGACAATTATCCATGTTCTACCTAAATCATCCTCTCAGGTGCCAGCAGAGACATGAATCTCCTATTTGGGGAACACTGGGAATGTTGTCACTCAATATTTTCAAAAAGTCCCTCTGAGTGGAGCTCTATGATAGAGAGCACACAAGCTCATCTGCTCTTCTATCAACTTACACCTGATTGAGCCAGGCTAGTAGAAAGCTGGGTCCCTGATCCGCTTCCTCTCATTCTTCCAGGAAATTGGTCTGTGATCTGGGCTCTGGCATTTTGCTCTGGTCCACACTAGGAAATGCCACAAAGAATGATCCAATTGGACCCACTGTTGGGCTTACTGTGGAGATTTTGCTGAGAGCCTTGCTTGCTTTATTAAGGGGTGTGTCCTCTTTCTGAGGGACAAGTAGGGTGAGGGCTTTTTGGCCTTAGTACCAGGAAGCAATGGAGTAGTACCCTAGGAATGTAAGGAAGTTCAACTTTGAATTTTCTGCAAAAGAAAAAAATAAACAAACAAAAAAGAAAAACAATGCAGCAATGTAGACAGAAAACAATTTCACTGGACTCAAGGAAAGGCAGCCTTGGTTTGAGTGTGAAAGAAAGATGTCAATCTCTGTTTCCTAAAGAGATCTCCTTCCCCAGAGTTTCTCACTGTTTGAGACTGTTCAAACACTGAGGGTGATTTTAATGTTTAAAGATGCATTTTTGGTTTATCACAGTCTTGCTTACAATATTATGTCCATTACTGTACACTTTATACAATCACAGTAAGCTTATGCACATGGCCATGGTACAGTGCTTTGATGAACAATATAAAGGATTTTCTAGGGTTATTCTGACCATATATAAGTTTTGCCTGTCCAAGAACTGAACTCTTTGTAGAAGATGAGACTCCATTCTGTTGCCATTGCTGTAGAGAAACAGGTTTATTTTTTTATCTTACCCTTTCCTCTGAACTTTCTCGGGTGCATCGTTAATTTTTAAGTCAAAGCTCAGGCTCTTTCTCTGGTCTAAATGGAACATCTTCCTTATTTGGTCCCATAGAATGCTATTCCTTAATTTTGGAGCAGTTATTTCAATTTATAGTCAGTCCCGATTATTTGATTGTATCTCAATGTCCTCCAGAATATATTAATAAGTTTCATGGTTGGTGTTGCATATATCCTGAGAGCCTTGGATTACTGTGCCTATCATGACTACCTTATAAGTATTTGTTGAGTGAATTGAACTGATCATATTTCCTTCCTTGTATTGGCTGCTAGAAGTCCAGGTCAACTAGGAGCCTATTTTTAAGATTTGTAGGCCAGGCTCTCACCTTGTAACCCCAGCACATTCAGAGGCCAAGGTGGGAGGATCGCTTGAGGCCAGGAGTTTAAGACCAGCCTGGGCAATATAGGGAGACCGGTTCTCTACAAAAAAGAAAAAAAGAAAAGTTCTGCAGGCATGGTGGTGCATGAGTGATTGTCTGAGTGCAGGAGTTTTAAGCCGCAGTGAGCTGTGATTGAGCCACTGCACTCCAGCCTAGCCAACAGATCGAGATCCTGTCTCTAAAAAATAAAAAGTTTGTTTCCTAGGATTCAGTCACAGTGTCTCTCTTCTTCTTCCCCTAGAAACTACTTCTGGAAGTTCTCATCCATACCTTAGAAATCAGCTCTCCAGAAGGAAAAGGAGGGCTGCTCTTGGTTGCTTGGTGGTTCAGAGGCAGCAAAGCCAGCAGGGAGGAAACAGAAAGTACCAGGCACTGTGGAGCCTCAGTGCCAACTCTCTGCTGATATAATTGATGAGGCTGTTGTGCCAAAAGTGAGGCTTGGAGTGAATATACAGACCTCCTGGGAGCACAAGGGAAATGTAAATAAAAGTTTTGCCAAAAGGGGAGTGCGGTCAAATCAGTTCCAGAGGGAGACTGCAGTATGTGTTAGACTCTACTGTGAGGTGGGTGCGGACACTAAGAAGAAAAAGGGTTAGAATCGATTTCAAACACAGTCAAACACAGGACCAATAGCTACAAAATACTTAGCGAGCTTTTAACATTCCCGACTGCTGATTTTACTTTTGTCTCTGTTTTTTTCAAAGTATGTCCAATCGGTCAAATTCACTCAATGAAAACTAAAATCCCCAATGGAGTTTTAGCATTTCAGACTTTAAATATACATTCCGTAAGATACATAAAAAATAATAATAATAAAAAAAGGAAATCAGCTTTCACCCTCAATCCCTTTCTTGAGGAATAGACTTACATTTTCATCTAAGGCATCAGATGTACCCCAAGATGTTATTTTGTTTTTTGCTAAAAGGGAGTTTAAGTTAATTGGTAAATGATTTTCAAATTACATTTTAAAATTTAAAATCACCTTCTCACGCCATAGGTAATTCAAACCAAACTTGCTCAGGACATACCACACACATCACTCCCTCTCCTGACTGCAGAATACTGCTTTTCTCTCTGAATTCTCTTGATTAATTTTCTCACCAGCTACCCAGATGTCACCCTCAATCCATCCTCTTAATTGTCACCTTCAGGAATTCCACAGAGTTTCTCCAGTTCTCTTTTCTAAATACTGTACCACATGTCCCCTCCCCTAGAGGTTTTTACCAGTGGAGAAATAAGTAGGAGCCAAATGGGAGCAGAAGCTAGTATATAAACTCTGTGAGAAGGTTACTCTCGTACTCCTGGAGTAGACGGGAGCTCCCAGCTGTGGTACCTCTGGGAGTTGAGACATAGCGGCTCCTTCCTAATCATTCCACATTACTTTTTTCATTGCTTTGGCCAACACTTTAGTTCAAACCCTCATCTTCTCTACTCCAGACTACTGTGTTTGTCTCATTTTCCCAGTTTATTCTTCACATGAATTCCAGACTATATGTGCCTCAAGTACCCTGGTCAAGCTTAAAATTATTTTGAAGTTTTATATTGAAACTCCATATGAAATCCTCTAAAAATTTCTATTTTAGATTAAAAATAATTTTGAAAAGTATTGACCGATTAAGTTACATATCTTAGTATCCCTTCCTAATGAAGAACAACAAAAACAGTAACTTGGAGAATAAACTTGGTGCCTGTGGGAAGATGTGCCATTTTTGCCATTTTTGCCTGCCTTTGGGTGCTTGAACTTTCCATTAGAAACATTCCATTATTGGAAAAAATTTGGGCTTTTGAGTTGGGCCTTTGTAGGTTTGCATGCTGCCTGTCCAGTTTCCAGTTATGTCAGCTGGGCAAATGTTTTGCTCTCTCTAAAGCTCACTTTCCTCATCTGTACAATGGTGATAAAAATTACAATCTTATATGGATGACTGAAGGACACAGCTTGGCAAAACTCCTGGTTCTGCGCCTCTCATACAGAAGATAAGTAAGAATGTTCCCATTAGAGGCTGTGCCTAGTCAGCTAGATGAAGAAGGGAAGCATATTTGAGACAGAGTAAATGAACACGGGATACACTAAGGTAAGAGACAGCAAGGCATGCTTAGCAAACTTTTACCTATTTTGCA
>CAUYRT010035428.1:0-11325 GCA_963574885.1 Lepilemur ruficaudatus | reverse complement strand
TGAAAAGTAGTTGGGGAGCGGAATTAGGGGTCTCAATAGGGGAAAGGAATTCCTCTAAAACAGATTTATGTGATTAACTGTACATCTTGGTAAATTCACTAAAAATCATTTAATTGTACACTTAAAATGGAGTAAAGGCATGATATGTAAAGTATACTTCAATAAAGAAAAAAAGTGCTTTTGTATAGAACTTGTAGTATGAGATATGACTTCAAAAAAATTTTTCATATTTAGTATATGTTTGTTTTTTGTTTTTAATTCTCAAAAAAATACTTTAACAGTATTTCAGTTTTACTATTTAAAAATATAATCCATTCTTTTAAAAATAGTAAAGCACAGGCATTACGGATGATTCTTTATGCATGTTTGCAACTATACCAGCAATTCCTTGCATATATACATATATATATACACACACACATATATACATACACACAAACACACACACACACACACACACACCTTTCAGGAATGCCATGGCTTATATAAAGATGGAGTCCTACGATTTAATATATTTTAAAACTATCAGGAGTGGTTCTCATTAAGAGAAATCCTATATTTACAATGCTAAATATTCAAGTAGATTGAGGAAACAGCTAGAAAAATTGGAAAGGAGGCTTGTTTCTTTCTGTTCCCTTTCAAGGGCAGAATGGAAAGTGAGGTGTGAAGTTGAGAACTATGTTTCTTGGTTCCATATTGAAAGATCTTGGAATCACGAGTTGGTGTAATTTTAATAGTGCATATCATTCCCATCACTTTGGGTACTTCGGGAGGTGTTTCCTTCTGTCTGGGCCTGTTAACATGTTCACGCAGCCTGCCATCTGAGAAGGAATTTTCCCTGGCGGCCATGACCTAATTTCAAGGTTCTGGCAGATGAACGCAGGCAAGTGACAGCCCAGGTTTTCCTATTTAGCATATTAATCGTCTACATTTTTAGCATGCAGCCATGATAAGAGGAAGCCTGTGAAGGATTTGCCAGCTTTTCTCAAATCAGGCTGTTAAAACACTCTCTGTACCCTTGTAGACCTCAGATTTCTCCATGCATAATTTTTTTTTTTTTTGCACTCATCTCTGAGCTTCCAGTTTCTGACTGGTGTCCAGATTTGAACATATGCTATGTATAATGGGAAGTGATTGGATTCTAGAAGATGCCAGAGTTTACTAGCTCAGGAAAAGATGGGCGTGTTGCCTGAGCAGGCCTCTTTGTTTTTTGATGACCTTTTTTTTCCATTTAATTTTCTTTTATATCTGTTCCAAGGAAGGGTATTCATTCTTCTAGAGCAGAAGTAAATGCTTATGCAGAGCCAAATGAATAATTATATTGTTCAGATGATATGCATTTTTAGTTACAAAATCAGAGAAAATCTTACTGATTTGGTATTCAAAAGCTTATTATGTTATGGAAAAATAAAAATTTCAGCATTTACAAATGTTATAGAATCTATTGTATGAGAAAATCTTTGGGCTTGCCTGAAATATTTTTCTATTTTATTTCTTCATGAACTTGGCAAATATGTACTTTTTTGCATTTACAATTTATAGGAAAGGAAACAGACTGTTATTTCCACAAAGGAAATACTATTTCTAGGCTCACTTCATCTAGTTTTGACTTGCCTTTATTTGTTTTAATGACATGATTTTTTGGCCAAAACATTCTTTCGTTTTCAAATAGTCTTAGATTACTAATGCTATCTAAAAAAAAAGTGTAATAATAAAAATATCAGTATTGTTAATTATCAAGTTGAAGTTTTTGTTTCTCTTTGAGAATTCAGCTAAAGGTCAATGATAAAACTGATGAAAAAACAAAGGACAGTTCTTAGAAATCACATTTTCCCCTTTATATATCTTGGATTCTTTTCTGGCTGTGCATTCTTTTTCTTAAAGACATTTACAGAGAGAAATAAACAAGCTCACCAAATAAGGCTAATTTGAAGAGAGACACAGTTGACTTAGTAGTAAGAAGGCAAAAGAATTATCTGCCAGTAGTCTAGACACTAAGAACTATCTGAAAATAAGGCTTAAGATAAAAGATTGGGTACATGCAAGAATAGGTTTCTTAACGATCTCCAACTAAAGCTGATAATTCTTCATGCTCCTATGCCCTATGATAGCCATATTTTACCATTTTAAATGTAAATAAAAATGACTTCTGGGCTTATTTGATTATAGACTGAATTACTCTATCATGGGATGACAAGCAATGACAAATAGATTCCCCATAATGAAAGTCTGGAAGACTCCATATTCTCAGCAAAAGATGGTAAGAAAAAAACCTGCAAACATTTCTTCCATTCACACTCTTTTACCTTGTGCATTAATCCTGTCAATCTATATTAAATTATTAGGTCACCTGGAAGGTCTTACCTTTGGAAGGACAACGTAAGGTTCAGGGTAATTTTACTGACTAGCAATCCCAAGGCCACCATAGTAAATTTTGAAAAATCAATTAAATTACAGGAAAGGCTTGCACAACATAAATGTGTCTTGCCCACTTGTCAACATGGGTAGAGATATTCATATTCTAATAAGTGCAATGACAGAATTTCATTTTCAGAATCTGGACTTCTTAACTTTAGCAGTGGCAAAGCATCAAACTGGGGAGTTTTGCTTTTTTATTACTTTCTATAAAACTTAACAGCTTCTGTGTACATTGCAAACACTCTAAGACCATGCTGACTTTATACATTAGCTAAATTGTCTGAGCACTTTTTCTAAATACAGCTGATTCTTGGAAGAAAATATGAGGATTGCAAGATTGAGGGATGGAGTTCTTTGAGGTAAGGACTGCTTTACCCACATTTGTGGTCTCTCACATGAGAGAGTCAATGGGTGCTTGAATAAATGAGTGTATAAAGCTGTGAGTTAATAAGGAAATTTCTCTACACAGATAAATGAGAGAACTATATTCCTCTTGTGCACCCCAAATGGTAGTTATTGTTAAGTAAGCTTCAGTAGCTTGGATGAGGAAAGGGACCTTTTTACCATATTTAAATCAGAGATGCCATTGTATAATATTTTCAGTTTAGAATTAAAAAAGAAAATGACTTTTACTGGCAAACAGCAAAGTGTAAAACTGTTTCCTTCTCCACCATATGCCACAAGAAAAAAAAAATCACAGATGTCAAAGATGTCCATGGGCTGGAGGAAGCAGACCAACTATAAGGACGAGTACATAGACAAAACTCATTCTCAGCTCAACAATAAAGCAAAATCCAATATTTAATGAGCATATTAGAGAGGAAAAGAGTTGTAAGACATGTACTTAAAGTAAACTTTACCTGCAGGTATATATGTCTTCAGACTTCTCATTCTTGGATTTTTGAATGTTATATTTCATTTGTCTGGAAGTTCTATTGTCTACATACTCTTTGTGTTGTTCTAATTTTTCCTTGTGGAGTAATAGTCTCACCTCCTCGAGCAAATGAAGAAATGCCTCACTTTCTTCATTTGATTTTTCTCTACTTAGAATTTGAGAGCCTTAGGACAAGATTATGTCTTGTTTGTAGCAGCCTCTCCAGCTTCTAGCACACCACTTGATACTTAAAGGTCATAAACAAACGTTTATTAAATAAGTGTGTTAACTAAAGCAAAATCTGAAACTTGGTAACTAAAACACATCATCAAATCCCAAAACATGCAAGGAAGACACAGACTCATTGGAATGTAAAAAGTCTAGGAAAATAAAACAGAAGAAAAACTAAAATCTTCTCCTGAATTCTCATATTTGATTTCTCCAACTTTACAACTGATAAATTGCAAGACTTCAGCCTAAAGGCAATGCCGTTGCTAATGTATTAAAACTTGTCTCTTTTGTCTACCTTAGGACTTTATCCATCTTATTTAATAGGCAAAATTTATTAATGAGAAGTACATGACAGCTTGTCTTTAAATATTGAAACTTCTGTACCTGGTAATTTGGTTCTCTGTCTCTGATTATTTTTACCAGAAATATATCAGTTTTATTAGTCTTCAAAGAAACAACTTTTTACTTTTTTTTCTATTATGTGTTTTTTAGCAATTCTATAATTTCAGTTCTTATGTTCTTATTTCCATTTTATTTGAATTTAATTTTCTGTTATATTTTTAGTTTCTTGTGATAGATACTCAGAACATTAAATTTCAGCCTTTCTTCTTTATTAACATATATATTTAAGGCTAGAAATTTTTCTCTATGTGTAGATTTAGCTGTATCCACAGGTTTTGATTCAATTTTAAAAATTCCCAATTGCTATTTGTGGTTTTTTTTCCATCCACGTGTACTTAGAAGTGTATTTTAAATTATAAACTACTGGCTACCTTCTAGCTATGCTATTGTATTGATTTTAAGTTTAATTCCACTATAGTCAAAGAACACACTCTTTTTATTTCATTCTTAGAAATTAATTGATATTTGCTTTATTCTTTGCAATTGATCATTTTTCATCTATGATTTCTTGAAAGATTGTGTAGCGTGTAGTCTTTGAGCATTCAAAGGTTTAATATAGGTTAATTAGGCAAAATTTTTAATTGTGATACAAGTTTATATCCTTATTGATTTTTTTCGTCTGCTTGTTCTGTCAGTTACTGATAAAAATGCATTATCATTTTCCTTTAGGATGTGGCATAAAATCTGTACATAACAACAAAGAAACTTAAATAGCCAAAGGACAAAGCTGGAGTCATCTCA
Source organism: Lepilemur ruficaudatus (assembly GCA_963574885.1). Taxonomy (NCBI): domain Eukaryota; kingdom Metazoa; phylum Chordata; class Mammalia; order Primates; family Lepilemuridae; genus Lepilemur; species Lepilemur ruficaudatus. The sequence goes on along the minus strand of CAUYRT010035428.1, from coordinate 6,659 downwards.
CTACCTGACTATCAAAAGATACTACACAGTGGAATATTATTCAGCTACAAAAATGAATGATATCCTATCATTTGCAGCAACATAGATATAAATGGAGAACATTAAGTTAACTGAAATAAGCCAGGCACAGAAAGACAAATATCACATGTTCTCTCTCATATGTGGGAGTTAAAAAAATTAATCTCATAGAGATAGTGAGTAGAATGGTGGTTACAAGAGACTGGAACGGGTACTGGAGGGAGTGAATAAGGAGAAAAATACAGTTAGACAGAAGGAATAAGTTCTAGTGTTTGGTACGTTATGGAGACTATAGCTAATGATAATTTGTTGCATGTTTCAAAATAGTTAAAGGAGAAGGCTTGGAATGTTCTCAACACAAAGAAATGATAAATGTTTGAGGTAACGGACACCAGTTACCCTGATTTGATCATTACACACTGTACCGATGTATCAAAATATTACATGTACTTTATCAATATGTACAACTATTATGTATTAATTTAAAAAAAAAGACTTAGCTTAGCAGAGAAAGAAAAGAAACAGAAGCCAATGCTCAGATGGGGATTTAGTCGCAGAAGTTTATGGAGTTTGTTTGTTTTCTTGTATGTTTGTTTTTAAGGGAATAGAGGTTAAGCCTCTCTCTACTCAGAGGGGAGAAGCTAATAAGTAGTAAATGTGGGAGCCAGAGCACAACATTGTAGGAGACAGGAAACATGCAATTAGGTCATGGAAAGGGAGATAAGTTATGAAAAGAGGGACCATCAACTTCTCTCCTGAGGGTGGAGGAAAGGGGAAACCATAGACTATGCAGGATGGAAGTCCATTTGAAATTAAGGGCATTTTCTATCTGGTTTCTGTTTTCTAGGTAAAAGAATTGGCAAGAACATTTGCTGATATTGAGAAGGGCAACCTCAGTCACAGTGTTTTGGGCACTACTTTAGGGGAATGGGAAATGGTGTAATAGAAATAAAATAAAAGATGGTTATTGAGAGACCAAAGGAAGTTGGAAAACAGGCACCGGTATTCAGACTAATCAGCAAGTTGTGTGACATCTTCTGCAGCACTGAAGCACCTAGTAGGGAGATAAGGCATATTGTTACGTTACATGATCAGTCGTGGATTCTGGACTGGGTAGGGAAGGAAGAGAAAGCAGATGTATATCAAGGAGAGGGAAGGACCAAGGGATTTGAGATCCAGGTGTAGTTAAAAACCAAAGTAGCCTGAGTGAAGTGGTGAAACAGCTGGAAGCAGATAAGCTTGTGGTTAGAATTTAGAATGTATTTATTCAAACTTTCACATATTAGAAGGTAAAGGAATTACTATCTTAGTTCATTCAGGCTACTATGACAAAAATGTCATAAACTGGGTGGCTTATAAACAACAAAGATTTATTTCCCACAGTTCTATAGGCTGGGAAGTCCAAGATCAAGTGGCCAGAAGACTTGGTGTCTGGTGAGGGCTGGCTTTCTGGTTCATATATGGAAACTTCTCACTGTGTCCTCACATGGTGGGAAGAGCTAGGGATTTTTCTGGGATCTCTTTAAGGTCACTAATCCCATTAATGAGGACTCCATCCTCATGACCTAACCACCTCCCAAAGTCCCTACCTCCTAACACCATCCTCGTGGGGGTGAGGATTTCAACATGTGAATTTTGAGGGGACATAAGAATTCAGTCCATTGCACTGTGACTACATAAGAAAAAAAATTGACATTTTTTCCTCTAACTTTATTTAAAAACATGTTTTAAAGAGGAAATAGGCTAAAATCGCATTAAACTGAAGCACTGATTGATGCCTACAGGTTTATGTTACATGTATTTATACAGTAGTAAGTTCCTAAGCTATCAGAAATTTGCTAATAAAGTTGGCAAATGATAATGCTATAAACAAAGAATTCTTGGCTTCAGAGTAATGAATACAATGCTTACGGAAATTAATATAAAAGAAAATCGTCTGAGATTTTGTCTTATTAGCTTTAGGAAGCACTTTCTAGGCTGTCTTTCTAAAAATCTCTGGAGTTATCTCATGGGAAGCTATTCGCTGGCAACTACATATTTGTAGCATGCATAGCATAGAAGGGAGAAGAAAAGGAAATACAGCTTTTGAAATTGCTAATTCAAGTTAAGCATAAAAATATCCACTGACCTGGCACCATTCTGTCAATTTTCCTTTCACTTTCTGTGTTGCTAGGGATGCGTGTACCCTAAATGGATGGGTGAAAGCTATTAGTAATATGTCATGAAACGAAATTGATTTTTTTAATTTTAAAAATGCATCTTACCCAAGAGCTCTTTGGTGCTTTACAGAGATGGAAGGCTCAATAATTTATTTATAGTGAGTTCAGAGCTAGGCAAGGTCAATCAAAAAAATTTCTTGCATGGTCCAGGGATAATTTAAAATTTAAAAATACAAAACTAAGCAATTGCTAGAAATAGTTAACTCATGAAAATCCTCATTTGTTTAATCCAAAGATATCTCTTTTCTAATTTCACAGTATCTGATTATTCAGGCATTTCATTGAGTCACTTTAGTAAAAATGGCAATATAACAAATGTATGCAAAGTGTTATTACAGATACTTATCCTTATGGATTACATAGGCAATAGACTCTACATCTAAAATCAAATGCATATTGTCAAGTAGTGTCAAGATTGTGTAGGCCCTGGCATTTTAACTGCTTAATTTATTAAGAGTGACTTTTTTTTTTTTTTTTTTTTTAGCCTGAGTAATACAATTTCTTAAAGGTAGATACAGTCTTGACATTTTACTTTTTGAATTTGAAGCCCACATTAAAAGTACATTGACTGGGCTTCCTGTCTGTCTGCCTGCCTGCTTTCTTTCATTCTTCCTTCTCTTTCCTTCTTTCTTTCTGAATAATTTAGTCTAAAACCCAGATGATGAGGCCAAAGAAAGTAAGCTTCCAGGTAGAACAGCGGGTGGTTCTCTTGCCAGAGTTTAGAGTCTGAGCAAGGAGAGTGGCTAGAGGTTGCAGCCCAAGTGAGAACAGTGGTCATCTGGGGTTGCAGCCTAGTGGGGGCAAAAGATTGATCACGTAAAGGATATTGTTAAGATAGATAAACATATTGAGAACAGTGGGAGCTAGGTTTCTTACTGCCAGAGAAAATGTTATAAATATGGATGATGGAAAGTCATATAAGCCTGCTGTGGTGCATTAGCATTTGTAGTGTCAGGGGGACCATATAATTTCAATATGTATGAGTAAATATAGAAAAAAGTGTGCGTGTGTGTGTGTGTGTGTGTATTTTCATTTTGTAGCTTGGCTCACTGAAAGGCCTGGTAGCAGTGACACCTCAATTACAGTGAGCACATATAATACCAGATCTTGACTTCTAAATGCCATTCTTCACTAAAAGAAGCCAGACTTTTTTGGAGAAATGGCTGATTTCTGGGTAGTGGTAGGGAAAATACAAAATAATTCCAGAATCTATCATGCTGGAAAGTAAGACAGTGATATAAGAATGATGGAAATACATTAAAAGGACAGGAAGCCAGCTTGAAGGGACTATCACTGGCCAAATTGGGGAAAATCTGAGCATTAAAATAAATAACAGTACATGTTTATAAACCATTGAATAGTATAGGAATCCATGACTCCATACTAATATAAATAAAACAAATGAGCCAATAAGTGAGAAGAAATAGCCCTTCCTTACAGTATAATGCCAACTAATAGAGTCAGAAAAAAAACATAGAAATAGAAATTTCCTATTTCAATGAAAATCTTCCCATTTTAACAGATGTAGTTGGTTTTTCTAGGTCAATGTCCACACTTGTAGAAAAATGCACTAAGACAGAATTAATTATGCATGATGTTGGCAAATTACTCTCAAAGATTCAGAGAAAAAACATTCATACTATTATTTCAAAATACTATTATTATAAGTTTGAAATGATTTCAACACAAAAACCTTAAAACACTATGATGATCACATTTTCTAGGAATACAAGATGGCTATTTCCAAGAATAAAAATTTATGTTGGATGAGTGGAAAAGAATGTTTCTTCTGCTTATATTTTCTACAGGTATAAAGCAAGGACAGTGGGTATGTCTGTGCTCAAACCTTAAAATGTTATTTGTGGGCTAAGACCTATAATTTTTAGAAAGGTTTAATGTAATTAATAATGGGAAAGAATCATATGAATTTCCTGATATATTAACATTTATATAACATAACATAACATAACATTTATATAATATAACATTCCTGATATATTAACATTTCATGATATATTAACATTTTTCCTGATATACTAACATTTATAGGCATGTTTGGCCCTGTGAGACAAACCAAGATTTCCAGTCATTCAAATGCTACTCTTCTTTGAACTTTTATCCTCAACTGCAACCTGGGAAAAAAAGTACCATCAGAAAAAAACTGTTGCTCAAGGAAGAGGAGCATAGAATCACTAGAGATGTCTGGATGGCGGGGCTAGTGGCTATGGGGGAGCAGTGTGGGAAATGGATGTGAAGAGGCAAAAGAATAGTCTCGTAACTATGTGAAACAACAAGTGCTCTAATTCCTGGGTATATTCGACAGTGTTGTACAAACCCTGGCCTAATTGTAAGTCATTGATAAATTTGTGACTTTCCTTGATTATTTAATGTTTTGCAATTTTCCTGTCTTTTATGTGTTTCACTTGAAATTTAAAACTTCAAAAATTGGGGTTTCCTCAGACTCTGATAATAATTTGCATTTTTGATACTTTCTATGACATTCAGAAAGCTTTCCCCAGAGCATAGACTTGTTAATGAGATTTGTATGACAACATAGGATGGCTTTAATCACTTCAATAATCTATAATATCTTTAATAGAGAGAAAATGAATGTATAAAATAGCCTTTTATTTAAATGAAATTCTATCCACTTTCCTACATATATTTTTCCTATGTCATTGAGCATTTTTCAAAACATAAACTTATAGCAGCATAAAATTCCAGTTTGGGGCATAATATAATTGATTTAATTATCCTCCATTGCTGGACATTTAGATCATTTATATATTTTTTAATGCTCCTATGAATAGCATTATGAACTTCATTCAAATAAATCATTGGATTTATAGAATTTCTGGCTCAAAATATGTACATTTTAAGGGTCTTGGTATATATTGAAGAATTGCTTTCTTGAAAAATTATATCTATTCATAAACTCAGTTTTTAATTTTTACATATAGCATTTAAAAGATTGCATTTAAAATATATGGAGAATTCAATGTGCAAAAATAGTGTTTTTTTTTAAACTTTGCAAATGTTTGATTTCTAGTCAGTTAAGTTTTTGTCTCCTACATCTTCATGGAGTATTTCCTTTGCTGTTTATTCTGTTGTTAATTGGTTGTCCTTTGTTATTTTTCTCTTATTATCTATATGCAATGGAGTTATTTTTACTGATGGTTTCATTTTAAAATGAATTTCATTCATTTGAGGTTATTTTATTGTCAGGAACAATGTGATTTGTAATATACTTCTGTTTCCTTTTTCTTTTTCAAAATAGTCAAGTTCTAACTTTGTTGTTGAACCATCTCTCTGCCTTCCCACTTAGCTTGTTCTGCTTTGTTAACACACGCTATGATGTCCTGTCTACTGCAGTCTGTGTTTTCAGTTGTCTTTTCTGATTCATTAGTTTTCCCATTGGTTGTCATTAGCAGCACACTCTTTTCCTTATCATTCACTGATAGATAAGGTCCTCATTTCCTTTCTCTTAAAAAAAAACTCTTTTTCTCTACTATTTACACCTACAAATTCTTCCAGAAGAATAATTTACATTTATTTTGTTTTATTTTGTGCAAATCCGTTAAGACTTTATTAAGCTTACAATTTATTATGGAAACAATCAGAGTGCTTTTAGCATTCAGTCTTTCCACCAAACATAAAATCCGGTCTTATCTTGCATGATAAGTTCCTGTGGTTTTCTTTATGTGATCTCACTTATTTCTTATTATTCTGTTTTCAAGCTGGTTTATAAAGTGTGTTGCATTGTGCATTGAATCATTTCTTATTATATATTCTAAATATTTATGACTTGTCCATATTGAAGTTGTTGATTTTAGAGTATATGTATCCTGTTTCCCATTATTCTTGTAAAATTGAAGGTGCTTTTTTGGTTATTTTTATTTTTGGTAGGTTTTCTTAAATATTATAGGTTGCATACAGATTAATTTATAATATATACATATAAGTATTACATATAAGAATAAATGTCTCATGAATACTAGGGGATATTATTTGACAGTAAGAGCAATACTATGCTCTTTTCTAATAATTTGACCTTATTTTTGATTCTTGGATCACTGCATTGGCAAAAATTTTCTGAATAATTCTGCATATAAACAGGCCCAATCACTATATGTGCACTTAAGTGTTGATCAGTTAATGCCAATATGATAGTGAGTACATGTGGTGCTGGTTTTTCCATTCTTGTGGTGCTTCACTTAGTAGAATGGGTTCCAGCTCTATCCAGGTAATACAAGTGGTGCTATATCACCATTGTTTTTTGTGGCTGAGTAGAACTCCATGGTATACATATACCATATTTTATTAATCCATTCATGTATTGATGGGCACTTGGGTTGTTTCCACATCTTTGCAATTGTGAATTGTGCTGCTATAAACATTCCAGTGCAGATGTCTTTTTATAGA
>CAUYRT010035427.1:0-22107 GCA_963574885.1 Lepilemur ruficaudatus | reverse complement strand
CGTCAGCCTCGCTCACAGCAACCTCAGACTCCTGGGCCCAAGCGATCCTCCTGCCTCAGCCTCCCGAGTAGCTGGGACTACAGGCATGCGCCACCATGCCCGGCTCATTTTTTCTATATATTTTTAGTTGGCCAATTAATTTCTTTCTATTTTTAGTAGAGATAGGGTCTCGCTCTTGCTTAGGCTGGTCTCGAACTCCTGAGCTCAAACCATCCTCCTGCCTCGGCCTCCCAGAGTGCTAGGATTACAGGTTGAGCCACTGCGCCCGGCCTCTGGCATAAAAATCTTAACTGATATTTAGAAGAAGGGAATTTTGACTGGAGAGCCTGATGTACTTGATAATTTACGTTTTCTGACCTGGCATTTCCTACTGATTTGAGCACTGTCTGTGCACTGTATACACAGACAGTGTCGTGGGGGTCGTGTAGGTTATAAACGGCAGAACAGGACCAGAATCTGAGCTTCGGACTCGTGCGTCCCTGTTCTCTATACCACACCACCTAAACTTCTGATGACAATTCTAAGGAAAGGTTCTTTAGATTGTCTGGGATGTGCTTGGATTATTTCAAACCTCATTTTGAGGAATGCAGCTAAGGAAAAAGGAGTATTTTTATATACTTTTGCCATATCTTTTTCTCCATGCCACCGTCAGAGATTTCTATTGAGCAGTTTTTCATTCTGTACTGAGAAAGTTTTAATACAATGTGATAAGCTTAAATTTTATTTTTCCACAGTTTCTACAGCAGTATAATCACTACAAATGCAATGTGGAGATTTTCAGATTACAACCAAATAAACCCAGCAAGGAACTAGCAGAGCTGGTGATGTTTATGGCACAGGTAAGAAGATAATTTCTCAATAAAACAAAGATCAGTGTTACACACAATCTGTAGAATATTTTTTCACTAATATTCAACCTTTCTCTTTTTGCAAATTCTGTTTTCTCCCTATTGCAAGTTAGAGGATTTTGCTAGATGTTTTTGCAGAACCAACCAGAACAAAACTGTCAAACTAAATTTTTTTTTTTAGGAGATAGACTTTGTTTTTTAAAAAAAAAAACACAACTGCTAACTTTTTTCTTCCAATCATCATAAAAGCAGGTTGTAAATCATGTCACAAATATTTTACTAAGACCAGAGGAAATGTAAGGGTTGAAGAAATTATATAGAAGAAAAAGAGGTGATTTGGAACATTTACTTCTATGAAACGTAGGCTTTCACTCTCCTTTTGCAGAACATCCTAAATCTGTGCGTCTGAATTATAGGAGAGAAAGGGAGAAACCTCAGAAGAGCCTTTGCTTTGTTACAGATTGGCCACTGCTACCCCGAACATCTGAGCAACTTTCCCCAAGAGCTGAAAGATCTTCTGTCCTACAATCACTCCATCCTGGATCCAGATCTTCGAATGGTAGGACCAGTATTTGGAATAGTAAACTGTGCTGTGTTCACGTGTGCGTGTCATACGTGTTTAAACGAGAATAACCTCTCAGCCGAGTATCTTCGAAAAATGCAAATCAGAATGTGTCGCCCCTTCCTTAAAATCCTTCTGTGGCTTCTTCGTTATGCTTAGAATAAAACTCAACAACATGGCCTGTAAGTCCCACCATGATCTGTTCCCGCCTGTGTTTCTGATCTCAGCCTTTTCTGCTGCTGGGATCTTTCTGTCCTTCCAGCATACCAGTCCTGCAGGATGCCCCTTAACCTCTTGAGTAGGTGATTCCTTCTAGTCATTCAGATCTTATTCGTGAAGAATCCTAATTACAACTTGTAGTATTTATACCGCTTAGTTTAATAAACTTATCCGTAAAATAGCCACGAGGACAGAGACTGTCCTGAATTCTATGGTAGTAACTAGTCAGTAAAAGACATTAAACTCTTTGGGATGTATATGCTCCATTTTCTCATTTTCTTAACTTTACCGTTATCTTACAGTATGCTTTCTTTCCCTTCCTAAGACATTTTGCAAAGCTTTGATCTTGCTGAGAAATAAGAATCTCGTCGATCCGACAAGTTTGCTAGAGCTCTTCTTTGAACTTCTGCGGTGCCACGATAAGCTTCTGCGAAAGGTAAAGAGCAAAAACTTTTTTTCCTACATCTCATTCTGCCTTGAGAGGACGTAAACTTGTGCAGTTTGGAGTCCCTTGAATTCTTGATGCTTCTTTACATTGTTGGATACAGTTAAGAGTGATTTTAATAGGGAAAAAAATCAACCCTTCTGTACATGCAGTGTGGTACTAATAGCTATTATTTCTTGAGTGCATACTTTGTGCCAGGCCCTGTTCTCAGAGCTTTTGTGTATTTACTCATAAAACCCTATGGAATAGGGATTATTATTACTACTTTATAGATGAAAAGGCTAGGGCACAGAGAGAGAGAGTGACTTGCCCAGGGTCACACTGCTTCTGAGTGATGGGGCTGGAGTATAAATCCAGGCCATCTGGCTCCAAATCCCAAGCCTTTTACTCCTGCACTGAACTGACCGGCTAAGTCAGGGCGTTGGTAGTCACAGCAATAACTGACCCTCCTCCCCCCAATAAAACTAACTATTTTTATTGTATTTGTTTATGTAAGACCAGAAGCTGAAGGTTTATGAAAGAAATTTACGCAAGAAAAACTTAAGTTTACATTCCTTAACTGCCACTATTTGATTTTAGCGGTTGTATTTCTTGCTCTTATTTGTGGAATAAAAGTGGTCCGTGGGAGCGTATTTTGAGTACCAGTGATGTTTGTACGCCCAGTGGTATCTTGCATGCAGTTAGGTGCCCCTTTAATGAAGCAACTTTCTTTTTTTAAAAAAAAAAAAAAAAAAAGACAACTTTATTGAGATACATTCCACATACAGTTCATCCACTTAAAGTATACAATCCAGTGGTGTTTAGTGTGTTCACAGAGTTGTACAACCGCTACTGCAGTCAATTTTAGAACATTTTTTATCATCCCCAAAAGAAACTCCCTCCCATTAGCAGCCAGTGCTCTAAGCCCGTCTCTTCCAGCACTGGGCAATCGCCAGTCTACTTGTGCTCCTTATAGTCTTGCCTATTCTGGATGTTTTATATAAGTGAAGAAGTCATACCATATGTGGTCTTTAGTGGTTGGATTCTTTCACTCAGCATAATGGTTTCAAGATTGATGCATGTTGTAGCATGTGTTGGTACTTTATTCCTTTTTGTTGCCAAATAATACTTTGTTGTATGGATAATATCATGTGTCATTTATCCATTCACCCATTAATGGACATTTGGGTTATTTCCGCTTTTTTGCTGTTAGGAGTAATGCTGCTGCGAGTGTTTGTGTGAACATTGACCTGGGAATCTGTTTTCATTTCTCTTGGGTGTATACCTGGTGGAATCATTGGGTCATACGGTAACCCCATGTTTAGCCTTCTGAGGGCAACTTTCTTTTGCTTTTCAGCTGCTTTTTTTTTTGCTTGTTTTTCGTCTCTTTTGTGATAGAATGAAAAATAGATAAAATTAAGTCATCTTACACATTTATGTTTTTCTCCAGATTCAGCAAGGTTTTCTCCAAATTCAGCAAGGCTTAATGTGTACGTATTTTTATTTCTTTTCCTCAGACTTTATATACACACATTGTGACTGACATCAAGAATATAAATGCAAAACACAAGAACAATAAAGTGAATGTAGTAAGTACCCCTCTGTGTTCTCTGTTTGCATTGCACAGCTGTTCCGTCGGTGTGTGAAGTTTCTTTCTCCTTCTCTTCTTCAGGTATTGCAAAATTTCATGTACACCATGTTAAGAGATAGCAATGCAACCGCGGCCAAGATATCTTTGGATGTGATGAACGAACTCTATAGGAGGAACATCTGGTAATGTATACGTTTGCCTTTGGAGAAGTGGACCTTTTTTGCATTTGTAATTAATACAGAGCACATACACAGTTTTTTTTGTCTTGAGTTCTTTAGCGTACCTCTGTTATATAGATTAAGTTGGAAGTGAAAATTGAGGCAATCTAAATGACTAATAGCATTGGCTACCATTTCTTGACCATCTACTGAAGGTCAAGTAGAAAGTTGAAATTACCTCGTTTAACCCGAAGAACAACTTGAGAACAAATGCAGCTTATCTGGAATCGTCCCCATTTTACAGGTAATGAAATGGAAGTTCATGGAGTTAGTAAGAGTTTAGCTAGTAAGAGGCAGAGCTGAATTTCAAACCCAGGTCTGTCTGACTCCAAAATCGGTGCCCTCTACTCGGCCATTGTGAAAATTCTCAAGTCAGTCGCCCTGTCTCTGTACAGTACGCTTCACATACTTCGCTTTGTTGGCCAAGTGCCCCCAACCCATGTCCTCTGCTTCTCTTACGATAAAAGTGATATGCGTTGCACCAGAAAGTTCAGAAAAACTAGGAAAGATTTTTTAAAACTTACGTGTAAGTGCCACCACGCGGAGACAGTCACTGCGTGTTTAGTATTTTACAGTATTTCCTCCTGATCTTTTATTTAACGTACATTTTTAAATATGGTTGGAATTTTTCTGTATTATATTTTTTTGTTCTGGGGTCCGCCTCCTGCTTACCTTGAGTAGGTTCCTGTGCCATTAAAAGTTCTTCACATACTCCATCTTCATGGCTGCAAACTTTCTGTCATAAGACTGGGCTAAAGTTTAGTTGAATGTTCTGCCTGTGATTAATTTAGCAACCTATGACTTTTTAAAATATTGCAATTGGGAATTCTCATGTGTCAGAAATATTATATTGTTTTGTGCCATTGTCTGTGTTATTAAATACACTAGAATGAACATTTATTTCAAAGCACTCCTTGTCTTCCCCCAGGAATGACGCCAAAACTGTCAACATTATCACAACTGCGTGTTTCTCTAAGGTGACGAAGGTAGGCGCCTGCAGGGCTGTGTGACAGCTGTCTGCGATGGGGGTGTGAGGAGCAGGTGGTGTGAGGACACGCGCTCTGTGTTTAGTGATGCTTTGTTTGTTCCTAGGCCGCTTGCCCGGGTCACGTATGCCTTAGAGAAGTCAAACAAAATTACAGTTTTTAAAACGCTGTGTAATGAATGGTAGCCACAGTGTTTATGTGATGTGTTCCCCTGCGATTCTTGACTTTTCTTCTATTTGACATACGCATAGCTGACGGAACTTTAAGGGCCAGCTTTGGCTTTCTGTTAGAAGGGCTGTAATGTCTCTTTTCGTGGGGGGTATGTTGAAATTCTTGGTAGTCTTGAAGGATAGCTATGTAGGGCTTGGCAGTTCTAATCTAGTTAAAGCCTTTTAAAAATTACCTATTTATGAGAGAGAGAACATAAAACCATTTTTTAAATTAAGAAAAATAAAAATCTAACCACCTTTTGAATTTTTTCCTTTCTGTCCTAGTTCATACGTGTAGTCAAAAGTGTTCTCTGTTGTAGCTGAGTTACTTAAATAACTTTTCTGATTGGTCTTTAGATATTAGTTGCTGCTTTGACATTCTTCCTTGGAAAGGATGAAGATGAGAAACAGGATAGCGACTCAGAATCTGAGGTTAGTTTAATCATAGCTGGTTCTGAATTTTACATTTCATTACTGCTCTGAGTACAAATTGTAAAATCCATAATTGCCTGAGTTAGAAATTTATGTCACCTTTGTCCTTTATTGAGTTCTGCCATGCTGAGATCTTATTCCACTTAGAATTTGTCACTTGTGACCAGGCGCGGTGGCTCACCCCTGTAAGCCTAGCGCTCTGGGAGGCCGAGGCAGGAGGATCGCTCAACAGTTGTATGCAAAGAGCATAAAAACCAGGAAGTGGATGAAAGGACTGATTTTTGCTTCCATGTAGATTTTCCTCGTTTACTGTTTTACAAAGTAGTCTCTTCTTCAGGATGAAGGACCAACAGCAAGAGACCTGCTAGTGCAGTATTCTACAGGGAAGAAAAGTTCCAAAAAGAAGAAAAAGTTGGAAAAGGCAATGAAAGTGCTCAAGGTGAGACTTGTATTTGGGAAATGAGGTAGGAGTCATTGGAGTGCAGGATGTGTAGTTTTTAGCCAGAGCTCTTAAAGAATTTAAAATCAAGGAATAGCATTTGCAAAAGACTTAGAAATGTGCGATGAATTTTTAAGCACTAATTTCTTAGATGAATAAATGTAATCAGCTCTGGCAAAATCTATGGCTTGGATAAATTAATTTGATTAAATTCACTTTTCACTTTTTCTGGTCACAGTGGCTTATATTAGGGTGTCTTTGCTAGACACGTCCTCTCAGAAGGGTGCATGAGTAAAGTACGTTTGATAGTTTGTAATGATTATTCTGAAACTGATTAATTTGGCCCTTGCGTGTTTTTTAATGTTTGTGTTTCCAAATTCCTCTAAGTCTCCCAGGTGCTAATGGCTGGAATATTCCCAGGATTTAATCTTGGGGTTAACTTTAAAAGGCCAAAACCAACTTTTGTTCTTCCAGTTGAAAGAAAGGTTTTTAGAACAAGGATTTTTTTTTTTTCTTTTTAAATAGTCTAAAGGACTTTATAGAATCCTTTAGCACATTAGCACATTAAATTGTAAGGGTGTGATCACTGTAATTCAGATTGGAAATGTTTTTCCTCTCCCTTTCAGAAACAAAAGAAGAAAAAAAAGCCAGAAGTGTTTAATTTTTCAGCTATTCACTTGATTCATGATCCCCAAGGTACTGTATTATGACTTCCCAAGTTCCTTGTTGGCCTTATCCCTGCCTGTTTTGTTTCCTGCTTTCGGAGTTATCAGGGCATATATTAATAAGATCCCTGGCACTTAATCAATAAATGCTTACTTATCACTAGTTAGTTGTAACGTAGAGAATTATGTTCTAAAGCAATGACTCCCAGCTTACAACAAAATAAAAATGTGGAACAACAGGCCTTTCTGAGTTTCCTGTCTTCAGCAACACAATATTAGCGCATTGTACTTGACCAAACAAAAAATTGACAGTTTTTTGTTGTTCCTTTTTTTTGAAAAAAAAAAAAACTGGTCTGTGGAAACCAAAAGTCTGGGAAACCCTCTTCTAGAACGCTAATTCTCAAAGTAAGCTGTACACTGGCATCACCTGGGGAAGTGGGTCCTCTTACTCCCAGAGATTCTGATTTAGTTGGTGTGGGATGTGGGTGAGTGTCTAGGACTGTTAAACGCTCTCTGTACTCTGGTATATGGCGACGTTTGGTGACCTCCGCTGTGGATTGGTGTTTGCTAGGCTTTAACCTGCACACAGATCACCCGGGGGACTTGTTAAGTGCAGATTCTGATTTCAGCAGGGCTGGGCTGGGGCCTCACATTCTGCTTTCCTAAGGAGCTCCCAGCTGCGGGAGGTCTGTGGACCACCCTTTGAGAAGTAAGCTCTGGAGAACTATTAAGTAGAGCACCTGTCAAATATTCTAGTTGTTGATGGCTGAAAATCTCGGCACTCCTTAAGACTTTACTGTGGGCACTATTAAAAGTATATTCACCTGTGTATAAATCTGTTCACTGATTTAACTACTCCATTTCCTATGCCTGTTGTTAGTATATAAATTTTATACAGACTGTGGCCTTACAGTCTGGTTCTTTGGCCTTCTCCTTTCCAGATTTTGCAGAAAAACTGCTGAAGCAGCTCGAGGGCTCTAAGGAGAGGTTTGAAGTGAAGATGATGCTCATGAACCTCATCTCCAGATTAGTGGGAATTCATGAGGTTTGTTTTACATTGTGCTTCTCTTGGTGAATATTAGAAGTAGAACTAATCTTGGTAAAAGGAAAGCCGTTAGACGGAACAGTAGCATAATTTTATTCCCCAGACATTTAAACACGTACAACTTATAGAAGAGAAAAGTCACTGAAAATAGCAGCTTATACCACTTTGTTTTCTTTATGAAATGATATGTTAATTTGTGCGTATATTCAGTTTAGGGACAGGCTATTTTGTCTTCTGCTTTTCTACTTTCCTTTTATGACTTTGTTTCACATACGTGTTTTCCTGATCCAACATAAGGTGTGTGTTTTTATTGACCGTTATCACATCTTTGCATTTGTTTAGCCCGTCTTAGCTTTCCTGACTTCCAGATCCCTCCAGTAGGAAATTGTTGTGTTTGCAAAGCTGAACTCTGTGGTTGTTTCTTTTATATTAGCATATTGACTGCCACACCAGAGAAAAATTTTTTTCCTTGGGGTCATGGTGTTTTATTATGAAAATAGAATAAAAACTTCGAAAACAAAATGATTCTTTCTAGCTTAATGAAAAATTTGTTACTTTTTATTGTTTTCTGTGCATGAGTTATATGCAACTTGAAAAATAGTTCTCTCGGCTCACAAGGTGAAGAGATGTGTAAGTTACATATGCTTCATGGGGCCCTGGGCTGAAAACTAGTGTGAGTTAAATACAACTCACATGGCAGTTAATGTGTTAAATCAGATTGCCAGGCTCCTTGATGGCGTATGTGTGTATACATACGGGAACATCACGTATACTCAGACTAGATGCCATTGTAGAAAAAGAGATGCCCCAAAATTTAGGCCATTAAGAAATAACCATTGAAGTTTTTCTCTGTCATTTTGATCTTGTGACGTGCCGCTGTGAACATCATTGAATATGTTGTTTCCTTAAAGAATTTTTTCAAATAAAAAAATAAAACGAGAGGCTGGGCACTGTGACTGATACCTACAATCCCAGCACTCTGGGAGGCTGAGACGGGAGGGTCGCTTGAGGCCAGGAGTCCAAGGCATCAGTGAGCCATGGTTGTACTGTGCACTCCAGCCTGGGCAACAGAGTGAGACCCTGTCTCTGTCAAAAACGAAAGCACACAAGGATGAAAGTACTTTTTGCCTTTCTCTAAGAAAAACCTGTCAACATTTTACCGACTGCATTTCTGTTTCTCGATGGGCTGCGGTCCCAGTGTAGGATCAGCAGGTCGGCTCTTGTTACATTTGTGCAGTCGTTTCATTCTCACCTGAATGTGAGCTCAAGAGGAAAGCAGGAGGGATTTGCGGTCTGAGCGTGGTTTGATGGAATGACGCTGGAGTTTCCCACTGGCTAAAACCGGACGTCCATCTTTATATTGAACCAGAGTCTTCCCTGTTACTTCTCAGTGGCCCTTCGTACTTTTTGCTCTGTAGCTGAAATAGAAAAAATTATTCCCACATGATGAAAATTGAAAAAAACCAGTCTATCTCCAAAGTTTCTTTTCTTTAAGTTAAAACATTACCTGTTTCTTTAATAACTGGGTCCTGGTCAACTTTATCTAGGTAGTCTCCAGAGTGTTAGTGTTTTCTCTTTAAAATATGCAGCACAGGGTAATTCCTGTATGTGGTTGGACTGGGGTACAACAATAGAGCCGGAAGTGGGTTTTTTAGCGAATACATTGCAGTAGGTAGTATGGAGATTTGATTTGCTGTTTTGTCCCTTGCTTTGGAGCCTGGGTATCAGTGCCATTCCTTCCTGTAATCCCGTCTTTTAGAACACTAAGAGATCAGTTCTGCGGCCACACCGGTGTTTAGGGTACAAGAACGTTACATTTTGTTTATCTCTTCCTCCCTTAGTTAATTCTGCACACACCCTCCTCCTCCTCAAGGATAGCAGCACAGCCTCGTTTGAGAAAGAGTACCTTTCCTTGGTTAGTGTAGCGTATCGAATCATCCTAGGACACGGTGGTTACTGAGAAAAAACAAAAGTGAAAAGTGATTCCCAGTTAGCTGATCCGAGTGATGTGGTTGCACCGTGTGCAGGGAAACTCCACGGCGTCGGCTGCGTCAGTGTTAAAGTCGGTCTTCTCTCTACAGCTCGTCCTCTTCAACTTCTATCCGTTTGTGCAGAGGTTCCTGCAGCCCCACCAAAGAGGTAAGCCCCCGCCTGCCACGGCCCGTGTTGGCTCTGGCGGGAAGCATTCAGAGTCTGTTGTTCTGGGATCATGAGAGGCAGAGTTAGGAGTGCAGGTGTTCTGTATCACAGACGGGGAGAGAAGCCCTGATGTTTTCTTTCCAGGCTCTGCCGTGGCCAAGGGTTAGTTGTTCTGCTCCTCAGCCTTAAGAAACCGTTGTTTTTGAAAAAAAACAACAACAGATGGGTTTCTCAAGCAAACCTTTTTGTAATACCATAAGTACTCGTGGAAAATTCTAAAAAAGAAATTGGACCTTTTGCTGTATCTTTGTAATAGACAGCAGGATTTTATCGTAGTCTTCTCCTTGACCTCGTGTATATTCTCAGTTAAAAACAGCAAAAAAGCAGGTAGGAAGGGATGGTTGTTGCTGCCTTTGGACTTGAACCAAAGTAGAAAGGAAACCAGCATTCATGGAGCATCTGCCATGAGCCAAGCACTGTGCTCAGCGCTTCGGACGCGTCATCTCACCTCATCCTCACGTCAGTCCTGCGCGGTTTGGAAGGAAAGGGAACCCCCCCCCGCCGGGTCCCTCAGCAAATCAGTGGCAAAGCAGGATTCACCTGACTTCTTTCTTTTGCCGAGGACCTGTTCTGTACTCTCTGCCGCCCCTTTGAAGGGAGAGTGTGTCTGTGTGTGTATATTTGTATTTATTCGTATATTTGTTCGACAAGTACTTAATTATTTTTGTGCCAGGCACACCATGAGACACTAGAATTCAGCAGTGAACGTAAAGCAAAGTCCTTCCCTCCCTAGAGCTTACGTTCTAGAGGGAGACACAGTTCTCTCTCTAATATATCTAGGTAAACATAAGTGTTTTGAAGAAAAAAGATGCAGGGCAAGGGTAATAGGGAGTGTTGGGGAGGGAGGTTCTGTTTTAGATTGTGTGGCCTGTTGATAAGGCAGCAACTGAGCAGGGACCCGCAGAAGACAAGGGGGTGAGCCGTGCAGATCTCTGGGGGGTGGGGTGCCAGGTGGAACAGACAGCAGTGGCACTGAGGCCAGAACGTGCTTGCCGTGTGTGCTGCAGTCCTGAGGGGCAGGGCAACAAGCTCACTGTGACCTTTCTGTTCTCGATGTTCGCAGAAGTAACAAAGATTCTTCTGTTTGCTGCACAAGCGTCTCATCACCTAGTTCCCCCAGAGGTGAGAGCTCTTAACCTGCCTCTGGGTCTGTGCATGGATGGTAGTGTTAGTGTTCCTGCGGCAGAGTCGCTTTTCCCTCACGAGTTTTGTTTATAGTGATTATTTTTCAAAGCTTGCAGTTCCTTTCCTTAATTAAAACACCGTCGAGGCTGGGCGTGGTGGCTCACGCCTGTAATCCCAGCACTCTGGGAGGCCGAGGCAGGCAGATTGTTTGAGCTCAGGAGTTCGAGACCAGCCTGAGCAAGAGTGAGACCCCGTCTCTACTGAGAATAGAAAGAAATTAGCTGGACAACTAAAAACATATAGAAAACCTTAGCCGGGCATGGTGGCGCATGCCTGTAGTTCCAGCTACTCAGGAGGCTGAGGCAGGAGGATCGCCTGAGCGCAGGAGTTTGAGGTTGCTGTGAGCTAGGCTGATGCCACTGCACTCCAGCCCAGGCAACAAAGTGAGACTCTGTCTCAAAAAAAAAAAGACACCATTGGATTATCCTGTGTCAAAGCAGTTTTTTTGGTCTATACTTTAAAATAATGTTAAAGGACAGTAAAATTTAATCTGAGGACAGCCAAGAACCCAACTCGTGAGTGGAGTGTTTTCACCCTTGATTCCTTCCAGCTCCCAAACTGAAGGCAGAGGCCGTTCTTCCTCTGTGTGAACGGCCTGCTGTCCTTGCACTCCGGTGTTTGAGTGGGGACAGACACTTTTCCAGCTCTCATCCCTCCCTTTGCTCCCAATGCAGATCATTCAGTCACTGCTCATGACCGTGGCCAACAATTTTGTCACCGACAAGAACTCTGGGGAAGTCATGACAGTGGGGTATGTAGAACACGGTTGGAGGCAGAAGATGTCTCTAATGGATCAGGTTTGCTCTGCGCTACCAAGATAGAAGACCTTAGCTGGCAGTGTCACCTCTAGGAAAGCAGTTTAAAACGTTCTTCAGTCTTCTTAGGAGGCTTGGTAATTTTTTATTGGTCAGAATTTTGAGGAGGGAACCAGAGAAAAGACACTTGTCCTTCTAGTGAGCATTTTGGTGTTTTACTAGTTTCACTCTTTCTACTAACTCGTTTTTATGACAACCCACTCTCGAGATAATGAACCCGCTCCTGCGACAAGCACCTGCCTGATCGCCTTTTAACAGAGCTGCCTCTCAACACTGTCACAGAGAATTACGGCGGCAGCTCAGTCTCAAGATGAGTCGTGGAGGGGACGTGCAAGCCACATGGCTCCCTGGAACCAGTGATTTATTACTGGATCACTCTTTGTTTCTAGGGCAGTTCATTTGGCCATTTTGATTAATTCAGAAGCACTTAGTAAGTATAAAGTGCAGGTTATAGGTTGTCTAATCCGTCCTGGTAAGTAAGTGATAAGCTGAACAGCTGCTTTTTATATCCCTTGGAAAGTATTGCTGGGATAACAGCCTTAAAGACCTTTGACCTTTCTTATTTGACTCAGTCCCTTCTCTCCTTAGGGTTGACAAGTAAATGCTGTCAGGATTGAGTGTGCCGGACACTGTTCCCTGCTCCACTATAGGAAAGTGACAGTAACTGTCTGGAGTTAAAGCTCCCAAAGGCTGCCCGCCCTTACACTGTCTGCCGTGCGAGACCTTAGCCAAATAAAACCCAATTTATATTCCTTTTGATTTAATTTTTTTAGGAAGCCTTCTTAAGATGAACCACACAAAATAGCTGTTTTGGCTTTTTTTTTTTAATTTGTTTTTCCTTTTCTAGAATCAATGCTATAAAAGAGATAACAGCTCGCTGTCCTCTAGCCATGACTGAAGAACTTCTTCAAGACCTGGCTCAGTACAAAACACACAAAGATAAGAGTAAGTCACATGCCACTCTCTGCAGACCAGTGAGTGCAGTGACTCATTTTTACCTCCCTGTGTACTCTCCGCTCTGGAATATCTAATCAGAGGTATTGTTTTACAGATGTAATGATGTCTGCTAGAACTTTGATTCAGCTCTTCAGAACACTGAATCCTCAGATGCTGCAGAAGAAATTCCGGGTAGGTTAAGCATGCTTATTTTGCTCTGAAGGTTGTGGTCTCAAAAGGTGAGAATAATTTCCCACAGTTTGAATTTTAGTATTTGTGATGCTTCCGTCATGAGTACTAATACGTGTACGTGGCTGTGTTCTTTAAGCTTAGAGTACAATTCATTGAATACCACGGCCCCCGATATTCTGTAGTTGGCACATACTCTTGAATGGTGACTAAGTCTTAAAGGCCCATCAGACTGTTTCTATTGGAAGCTTTTGACGTTGTTAAAAGATTGGAATCTGAAAGATCAGTCAGTACCTATGGCCAGTATTGTGGGCAGGCTACTCCCAAGCCAGATACTGCCTCTTTCAAGTTGGTAGGGAGGAGGATGAATGCATGTAACAGAGATTGTATTTTTGAAACTTTAAAAAATTGGAGCAGGCCCTGCGTGGTGGCTCACACCTGTCATCCTAGCACTCTGGGAGGCCGAGGCAGGAGGATTTCTTGAGGTCAGGAGATTGAGGTTGCTGTGAGCTTTGATGATGCCACTACACCCTAGCCTGGGCAACAGTGAGACCCTGTCTCAAAAAAAAAAAAAAAAAATTGGAGCAGTTATTGTCTAATAATTGTGAGTTTCTTGATCTGGATCAAAAGTAACTGAGAAAATAATGGCCAGATTTCTGGCTGGTGGATTTCACTTTGATCTGAGCCATAAGCAGGCTATTTTTGTCTCCTGATTACCTCTGTATTTTAAGGTGCTCCTTTCTGAATTCGTAATCCTGGAAGATACCTTTCGTGATTAATATTCTGCAATCCAAGCACTTTGTTATAAGAAATTTCTTCTCCTCTATAGGGTAAGCCTACAGAGGCCTCCGTAGAAGCAAGAGTACAAGAGTATGGAGAATTGGATGCTAAAGATTACATCCCAGGAGCGGAGGTTCTGGAAGTTGAGAAAGAAGAGAACACCGAAAACGAGGAAGGTTCGTTTTTATTCCTCTGTCATTCGGGGCAAAGTCGCTCGTGCTGTGTCTTTGTTGACCTTTGCATCTTCATGCTGTTTGAACATGTATTCAGCAGGTCCTTGCAGAGCAACGGCTGCCTGCTAAGCACCGTTGTTAGCGCTGGGGATCGGTGGGCACGGTTCCTCCTGCTCTTGGAGCTCACGTCCTGGGGTGGGAGGTCCTCTGCAAGTCCCGCCGAGGGGCTGCCCCGACTCGAGGGCATGCCGTTTGGCACTCGAGAAAGATAGTGGTTTTGTATTTGCTGCCTAGAAAAAATGGTGATGGTTAGTCCTTGGAGCAGTCCTGCAAAACTCCCCTTGTTGGAGGAGGATGCTTGCTGAACTGGATGAAGAATACTTAAGGAGGTCCGTTCCCGTTTCCCGAGTCTCGTCTTCTTCCTGGGTCGTTTGTTACTTCCGCAAAGCTTTCTCAAGCATTAGCCGTGCGACAGCCACCGTCGGTGCAGATGTGCGGGATGCTGCCTGCTCTCGGGGGCCTTCCGCAGAGGGCCGCGCAGTGAAGGACGCACGGGCTCTGTGGGTGGCGTGGGGCCTGTGGGCAGGACGGCGGTCAGCTCCATCTCAGAAGCTTACAAAAAAGGCTCCCTCGAGCTGGTGACCGATGTGACGGAAGTTCGGCAAGGAACGCTGGAACAGCGGACAGTTTCCACGCCGAGGCTGAGCAGCGTCCTGAAGGATTTGGGGGACTGTTAGATGACAGGGTGCAAGGTGGGAGAGCAGAGGCGGAGTTGGAGCCCTGTCGTGAGTGCCGTGTGTCTGCCAGACCGAAGAGCGAGGCGTCGCCTTACACGCCACGGGAGCCACCTCGGGATCACCAGTGTCTGTGGCTCAGAGAGTTCAGTGTCTGTGGCTCCTTTAAGAGCCGAACACCTCATTACTGAGATGTCTGCAAGGTTCTTTCACATCCAGAATCTTCTCTCAGTTCTCTGAAGGACTGTGACCAGCTCCTCGTACACGTGTGACTGTGGTTCGTGGCGTCAGCCCATGCCTGCTGTGTGGCCAGAATGAACGCGCAGTGCTGCAGTTTTGACCGGCACGGTCTGTTGGGAAGAGAACGGGCTGTAGGTCAGGCGTGGGTCTCGTGGTCTCGGCGTGGGCTGTGCGGTGCGCCGCGTGGCTGGGCACATCGCGTAGCGCTGAGAGCCTGTTCCTCTTCTGTGTAGTCACAAGGCGTAGAGAGACGGATCGTAGTGTTTGGGCTCGTGGTGGACACTTAGTGCTCATTCCCCGTTCCTTAAATAACCTGCATCGGTACGGCTTGTTTAGCAACAAATACTGCTCGGTTCTTGGTCAGGAGAGTGATCGAGGTCCGTTACCTTTCCTGTTGCTTGATTCATCTCCACTTTTGCAAGTGCCCGACGTCAAGGGCAAGGCGGTGATGGCCGTGTGCTCTTCCACACAGACGGATGGGAGAGCACCAGTCTCAGCGAGGAGGAGGAGGGTGCCGGCGGCGAATGGGTTGACGTGGACCCCTCTTCGGATGAAGAGCAGCAAGAAATCGTAGGTCTTAAAGTTTCCTCTTACCGGGTGGCACTCTGATGCTTACTGAGATGTGATTTGTGCTGGGCCTTGTCGGGAAACTGACACTGAATGGCTGGGTCCTCGCTTGAACTGTCAGTGTTTGAGCCTTTGTCTGTGTGCCTTCCAAGTCCAAGACGCTGGACAGCATGCCCCAGGAGGAGCGCAGGGCCAGAGCTGCAGCCGTCAGCACTAGTCGAGTTTTGACGCAGGAAGACTTCCAGAAAATCCGCTTGGCCCAGATGCGGAAAGAGCTGGACGCTGCCCCTGGGAAATCCCAGAAGAGGAAGTACGTTGAAATCGACAGCGACGAGGAGCCCAGGTAAAGCGGGTCGTGCGCCCGGACAGCTCAGTGGTAAGGAAGGCGTCAGGGACAGGAGTCCGCTTCTGTTTCTTGTTGTATATTTCTCCCTCCCCCCAGGGGCGAGTTACTTTCCCTTCGGGACATTGAGCGCCTCCACAAAAAGCCGAAGTCTGACAAGGAGACGAGACTGGCAACCGCACTGGTGAGTGGGGCGTCTTGTTCCCAGTTCTTGAAGCGGAAAGCAGAGAATGAAGTGCGATCCGGAACTCGTGTCGCCACAGAACGGCAGGATTTTTAGTGTTTTAAATAAAGGTGTCGTTAACATAGAATAAAATGCACAGACACTCGGTGTTCATTTGGGTGAGTTTTGACAACTACGGAACGCAGCATAGGAAGGCAGTGTTGCGTGTCCATGGCATGGGGAGCTGAGCACGGTCATCAGCGCTGGAGGACAGCGGGGGGATGGCCCAGCCATCAGTGGAAAGCCAGAGAGGTCTGTCTCTGGCTGGTGCTGTGATTGTTCCTGACTGTGGTCTGTCTGCATGGCCAATTTCATTTTCTGTGCGTGCCCTTATCTTGGACACCATCCCTGACTAGCCCCACCTCACCCTCTGGCTTCCTCCTGTACCGAGTCCTGTTCGGATGAGTTTGAGAACCCGTGTCCTTGCTCCCCCACACCTTGTGCACGGTATCCTCAGTTCTTGAAGTGCTCTGCCCTGCCCTTCCTCTCCCTCGCCGTGAATGCTTCATCCTGCCAAAACCCCAGCTTCCTTATCTCCCTGTCTGGAAAGCTCCTCCGGCCTCGGCTGGCTGAGTTACGACCTTCTCTTCCACTGAGCTCCCTTTGCTCCATGATAACACTTGATGACCATTTCCTGGCCCCTCTGTTCAGAGTCCCGGGAGCAAGGACAGTGTTCCGCCCATCTTGTGTCCTTGGCATCCAGGGGAGCGCCTGGCACAGAGGAGATGTGTGCTGACTAGATGGCCCTGCAGTGTGTTTGAGAAGAAATGTCAAACTTTTTGTGCTGATAGGCTGGAAAGACAGACCGGAAAGAATTTGTGAGGAAGAAAACAAAAATGAATCCATTTGCCAGTTCCACAAATAAAGAGAAGAAAAAACAGAAGAACTTTATGATGATGCGGTACAGCAAGAATGTCCGGTCAAAGACCAAGCGCTCCTTCCGAGAGAAGCAGGTGAGTTCTACTTGAAGCTTGGGGGGCAAGAACAGTACTGCAGAGACTGCTGCACGTTCGAGGCAGAACCGTGCCTTCTGAAGACAGTGTGCTGTGTGTCTCGGGGGGATGGGAGCGTTCTTGGCCAGCAGGGAAATAGGAAGTGGTCAGGGCCTGTAACCCCAGACCTGCCTGGGTTGAGACTCAGCTGTGGGGCCAGAAGGGAGTCCATTTGTCTCTGTGAAAGTAGAGGGGTGCAAGCTAGATCATCTCTGAGGTCCCTTCCCATGTTAAAATTCTCTGATATTTGGCCGGATGTGCTGGCTCGCACCTGTAATCCTAGCACTCTGGACGTCGAGAATAGGTTGAGGTCAGGGGTTCAAGACCAGCCCGAGTGAGAGCAAGACCCCATCTTAACCAGAAATAGAAAAGATTAGCCAGGCATGATGGTGAGTACCTGTAGTCCCAGCTGCTCAGGAGGCTGAGGCAGGAGGATAGCTTGAGCCCAGGAGTTTGAGGTTACACTGGGCTATGACGACGCCACAGCACTCTGCCCAGAGTGACAGAGTGAGACTGTCCACGTGCCTATCCTTTACTGGCCCTTAATTACATTTCAGGGTTAAGGAAATAGTCGTCACCCAGTTGGCAGGCCTTGCTTCATCGTGAGGTTTAGGAGACTCTTAGTTAATGGCGGACCCCCTCCCCCACTTGCTCTTCTGGCACGATGGAGAAGCCCCGCTTTGTTCCTGGTCAGCGCCTCTGAGTCATAAAACATCTCAGAGACTGAAGAGTTTTTATTTGAGAGTGAATTAAGAGTTCATTGGGCATATGCACTTCTTGGTTCAAGCATGGTTTTTTCTCGTTCCCCAGTTTTCTTGGCCTTTTGGAACCTGAAATCAATTAGAATTTCTGTGTCTCTTTCCTTGCCCTGTATTTTCTTCAAGCTCTCTCCTTTATGAATTGTAACTTCAGGTTCCTGATTTTCTCTATTCTCTGCTTCATTTTAGACCATTACTGTTCAGTAGAAATACAATATGAACCACGTATGTATATTTAAAATACGAAAGTAAAAAGAAAGATACACAATTCTGCTTTCATTCTTCATTTTCACCTTGTGTACTTCCAACACAAAATGATTAAATAAGTTAAAACTTAGAACTCATATTAACTAGAATATTTTGTCTTAACTACAATTGTCAGGGTTTTGATTTCTGAGTTAATGTCTTTGGGTTTGAGCCATTGTAAACAGTAAGTGTTCAGCATTTATTTATTGTAAAAGTTTCTTAGTTCATTTACTGCGTTAAACTCATTTGAAAATCAAATAATGGAAGATTTTTCTTTGTTTCAGATTTGTATGTTTGTAGTTATTGTAAATCTGCACAAACGCTGAATGCCATTTAAAGATGTTTAAATGGTCTGTATGTGCTGTATTTAGTGGAATTTATGTGATTTTGGAAAGATGACTGTGAAGAAAATCTGTTTTCCTGTTGGTTTTAGTTTAGACAATGTATCCCACCCCCAACTCCACAATCTTAGAGCCTTGGAGACTAGAGAAGGCCCGTGATCGTCCTTGCAGATGGGTGACACTCTAGTCTCTGCATTCTGTGGCTCTTCCTGCTTTGAGCTTTGCCGTTTGTAGTTTTCCAGGATGAGTTATTGCCTTAGTGGTTTCTTTTTAGTAAACTTTCAGATAACCAAGTTAGTATAATGGGGTACCCAAGAGTTATGTTGAAATACTTTTTTCTTATCTTCATAGCTGGCGCTACGAGATGCACTTTTGAGAAAGAGAAAAAGAATGAAGTAACTCCCAAGCAAGTTTTCCATCCCGAGGAGAACGGCTAAGTTTGTGTCATTACTCTGAGAATGAGTAGATCAAGCACGTTTGTTTACATTTAGAGGTCCAGAAGCACTGTGTTGTGAAACCCACGGTGACTGTGGCAGCAGTTTGGTGTTTCTTATTTTGGAAATGGGTGGTGGTGGGAGTGTTAGAGATGTGAATAGTCTGCGGCCACGCCACCCTGAACGTGCCCGATCTCGTCTGATCTTGGAAGCTAAGCAGGGTTGGGCTGGTTAGTACTCGGGTGGGAGATGTAAATACCAACGGTGTTGTAAAATCATTTTATTTAACATTCATGCCAAAAAACTGAGTGTCAGTGTGTTGTCAGAACGAATGGGTCGTGACCCCTTCACTGAAGGCCGTCACAGCTCAGTGGGGCCAGGTGTCTGTGTGTGTGTTTACGACGCAGTGTGAATAGTTACAGAGGCACATCCACATTTCTGTGGAGTCACTGAGGCCTTATGGACTAGCTGTGGGGATAGGAGTTACATATTCTCTTAAAACAAAACAGGACAATGTTACAAGAGTAAGAAGTTCTTACTTGTAAATAGGCTTCCCTGCCGAAAACAGGTCCCTGCTGTACAGATTTTGTGTAGACAATTTAGCTGTTTTAGTAATCTTAACAGATTTAAATTTTTTTTGACTGCCCTGTAAATGCTCTTTGGTTAAGACCTCACTTTTAAAATTGCCTTAAGTGTAACTAGTAACTTTGGAATGTATTTAGTTTGTCATTTGATACTGGTTCCCACAGGCGTCTTTCACCCTGTAATATTTTTAGTCCACTGTTTGCTGTGTCTGAATAAAAGGTTTCTAATGTCGAATGGGTCCTCTGTCTTGGGTGTCTGGCGTGGTGGGCGTCTTTCTCCCTTCCCCAGGCCCGCTTGAGTGGATGTCAGGAGCAGTGTCTTTGCGTGCATGTTGCTGTGTTTGGAAATAGTTGGGTGCCTTTTGCCTTAGATTTCTTAGATGATATTGTCGTGGATCAGGGAATTGTGTGTTCTCATTAGCGTCAAGGTGAATTGCCCACTCAGAATTAGAAGCAGCTTCTAAAATCACTTTTCTTGCTCCCTTTTCAGTTTCTTGCGTTCACTTTCTGAGTTCAACTTCAGTTTGATTTGAATGAAACTTCGTGACTCCCCCTAAGATGCCCCAGATCACCGTAGGGTATTGGTCAAGCTGCCAGAGTCAGTCCCCAGACGGCTTCAGTGCAGCTTCACGGGAAGGGTCCGGGGCAAATTTGTGTATTTCGGACCTGAAGCTGCTCTTCCTTCTGCATTTTTGAACTGGGTAGAGAGACAAGTAGCGACGTCTGCCACAAGCTATCTGTGGGGAAATACTCACTGCAACATAATCGACAGCGGCAAGAAGGGGTATAAGAAAGTGTCTAAGGCTAGGAACACTTACGCAACTTGGGATAGAGTTAGTAGGGGATAATCAGCCGTTACTTTGCAGCCAGGCAGCAGCCTTGCCGTAGTTGTCATTGCCTGCACTTTCGTGCACTTGGTCGGAAATTTTAGGTTGGCGTCTGCTAAGATCAGGCAAGGAACAGTGTTAAAACCTGTAGAATGGGAGTTAGTAGCTTGTGAGAAAATTCTGGGAAAAAAACAGTGGGACATTTTTTAAAATTTTAAGCTTGTTATTAACTTATATCCATAAAGAAAAGTGTAGGTACCATTAAGTATACTTGAACTGAGTGAATTGTCACAAGCTGCACACAGTCCTGTAACCAGCGCCCGGATCAGGAAACCTTACTTTGGAAGCCCCTCTGTGAGTGAACTCTTCAGAAATGCAACATCGCCGGGGTTCTTAATGGCACAGAAGAGTGGTGTGTGTGGTGTGGAAATACATGGCCGTCTACGATGCCAAGTCAAAACAGTGATTCAGAAGAGTCTAACTTTGCAAAGAAGCATAAGCAATACCTTAATTCACTTTTTAAAAAACATGTGCAAGGCCGGGCGCGGTGGCTCACGCCTGTAATCCTAGCACTCTGGGAGGCCAGGGCAGGTGGATCACTCGAGGTCAGCAGTTCAAGACCAGCCTGAGCAAGAGCAAGACCCCCCGTCTCTACTAAAACATAGAAAGACATTAATTGGCCAACTAAAAATATATAGAAAAAATTAGCTGGGCATAGTGGCGCATGCCTGTAGTCCCAGCTACTCGGGAGGCTGAGACAGAAGGATCGCTTGAGCCCAGGAGTCTGAGGTTGCTGTGAGCTAGGCTGACGCCACAGCACTCTAGTCCGGGCGACAGAGTGAGATCTGTCTCAAAAAAAAAAAGAAAAAAAGAAAGCAAATCATTATGTATCATATAACTGGACACCTTTCCCTCTAGTCTTTTATCAGTTTGCCCCAGGTCATAATCTTACTCTCAGATTTAGATTACACTGTTCCTCTGTGATTTACTCACTTCCTTAAAAGGCAGGGTCCAAAGCCCTTTTGGGATCTTTAAACCAACTTGTTATCGGAATGCCTCACGTGACCTCTTTGCTGTGTCAACTTGGGAGCTAATTAAGTCCCTGTCAGTAAGAAAGTTGCCTCTTTTTCCTCCTTGTTTTATTTTCTCCTCTCCCTATACAGGCCACAAAAGAAAGTAACAGTACTCTAAAGCATCTGTAATTACAGTCTCTTTTTGTCTTCCCTTCCAATAAGAAAGCAAATTTCCATTTTCCCAGGAAGTTAGAAACCCCAATTAGCTTTCTTGCAATTTACTGACCTAGAGATCGCTAGCATTTAAACCCAAAAGTATAAAGATTAAATGCTTATGAGTCTTTTGTCAGTTGCTCTGGTGTATAAACTTGGTTAGAGTGCAGATTGCCTTCTCGTATAGCAAAATAACTTAAAGTTTTAATCAGAACAATCCTTCATGAAGTCACTTTACGACAGGGAAGTCACAGGTTTGCGCGTGGCCAGAAGCATTCTGGAATGCAGTCATGAGAAAGCAGAACTTGGATCCCACCCGCGTGGGAGTCAGTAGAGGGTGGGGTAGGTGAATAAAAGAATTTGCAAAGCTGAAGGCAGAAATGAGCCTAAGTTCACACGTCTGCGATAAAAGTGGTTGGAATTGATCTGGAAAAGGCCTAAATGAAAGATTACGGTGAAGCACGTATCAGTCAACTAAAAACTACATACTAAGTGCTTCACATGTATTTTTTTTTTTTTTTTTTTTTGAGACAGAGTCTCACTCTGTTGCCCGGGCTAGAGTGAGTGCCGTGGTGTCAGCCTAGCTCACAGCAACCTCAAACTCCTGGGCTCAAGCGATCCTCCTGCCTCAGCCTCCTGAGTAGCTGGGACTACAGGTGTGTGCCACCTCACCCAGC
>CAUYRT010035426.1:0-18345 GCA_963574885.1 Lepilemur ruficaudatus | reverse complement strand
AAATGAGCCGGGCATGGTGGTGCATGCCTGTAGTCCCAGCCACTTGGGAGGCTGAGGCAGAAGGATTGCTTGAGCCCAGGAGTTTGAGGTTGCTGTGAGCTAAGCTGACGCCACGGCACTCACTCTAGCCCGGGCAACAGAGTAAGACTCTGTCTCAAAAAAATTTAAAAAAAATAAAATAAAATAAGGTTAAATGATTAAACCATAACAAACACATTAAATTCCAACAGTGTGTTACGATACTAAACACACAACAAATCTCATTAGTCATCTTTGGAGGCTGTTGGAGAATGAACTCATTATTTTGAAAGCTGATAAATATTAGAAAGAATCAACCATTTATCCTAACCTCTCCTATACAGAGTGTATCTCAGGTTAACCAAGTAGTTGATTTCTGAAAGTTTCCAGGTACAGAAGCATTCAAGATAGCAACTTCAGACGGAAACACAGAATTACAACATCACCATTTTGCAACTCCTAATGAAATAATGGTTCTAGTCAATAAATGTCAATGATTCCTTATATCACAAAAAGAGAAATGAGGTCCTATATGCCTCCCAATGGAAGTACTAGTATCACCTATTTAGTTTTAAAAATTAAAAACAATTGAACCAGAACCTAGTCAAGCCTCTAGATCCAACTACTAATTTACAAGGAAAACAAGGGACAGAGAAACATGTTAAACTATATGAGGGGATGGAATCAGTAAAATTCAGATGGATGGAAAATCTGTAAATCAAGTGATCCAACTTCAATAACTAAAAGGAAAAAGACAGAGAATCTATATATTAAAATACTTCAGAGAGTATCAACCAGTTGAAATGCATACATATTTGAAACAAAATATATTTGGATCCTGACTGAAACAAATCATATTTTAAAAATTTGAGACAATCAGAGAAACTTGAACACTAAATGGATATTTGATTACATTAACAAATTACTGGTTTTTTGAAAAAGAGAAATAATAGTATTATGGTTATTTTTTAAAAAAATAATCATGACCTTTCTCAGAGATGCTGAAATATTTACAACTGAAATGATACGCTACCTGAGATATACTTCTAAATAATTTGGAAGTAGGGAGATAAGTAGAGCTATTGTTAAAACAAGATTGCTAATTATTGTATCAACAAGAAGTGATAATTGTTGTAATTAGGTGATTATTACTTATGGATTCATTATACTATTCTTTCTAATTTGTATATGTTTGATGATATCCATAATAAACAGTTTTAAAGAGAAAGAGGAAATTCTGGAGGGTGGGGCTGGAGCCTGACTCACATCTGAATTCCCAGCATGCACTCAGGCAAATTAATAGCAATGCTTTTAGACTGATCCCAGGGTAAGAGCTGAGCGTACAGGTTCAGAACTGTGGTAATGCCTGAAATACCTGCCTGGCTCTTGTATGAAGCCCAAGAGGCCAGGCCTAGTAGGCCTTCGGGAGGTGTTTCTTCAATGAGAAACACTCATAT
The DNA here is from genome assembly GCA_963574885.1 of Lepilemur ruficaudatus. Taxonomy (NCBI): domain Eukaryota; kingdom Metazoa; phylum Chordata; class Mammalia; order Primates; family Lepilemuridae; genus Lepilemur; species Lepilemur ruficaudatus. The sequence goes on along the minus strand of CAUYRT010035426.1, from coordinate 16,870 downwards.
GGCAGCAGCATTGCATATGGCCCTCATGGTCTGAAATACATTCCCCTAGTCACATCCAACAACCCCAGATTCGGCAGGCCTCTGTGGAAGATGGTATTCCATACCTCTGCCCCCACCCTGGTGCTAAGGAGCCAGGGGCTTACTCCCTGGCTTCAGCCTATTTTTTTTTTAAACCAAAGGTCTGGGTTCCCAGAAAATTTGTACTCCTGTTCCCAACACTTTGCTATTTGGGCTCCTTTTTGCCCCTCTGATTGGCTCAGCTATTTCTGCCTTTGTGTGCTGGTCTTTCTGAAATGCTCTTCCTCCTAGCTCTCTGCATGTCTGGCTCCTTCTCATTCTTCACATCTCAGCTCAAATATCCCTTCCTCAGCAGGGTCTTCACCAATCATGCTCTCCTCTATCCCTTTCACGGGTATCACCCTTAATATGTGATTATACATGTATTTTGTTTACTTAATTGTAACAATAACAGTAGCTAATACATTGAGCACTTGCCACGTGCCAAGTTAGATATAAGCGTTTTACATGGATTATCTTGTTTAGCCATCATAACCACCCCATGAGGTAGGTGCTATTGTTACCACCATTTTACAGATGCTGAAACTCAAGAATGAAAGGTTACATACCTTGCTCATGGCCACAGAGCCATGAAGTAGCAAGCCCACAGCTGTAACCACTATACCACACGATCTCTTAATCTTTTTCCCTGCCCCACCAACCTCCACCCCCAGACTACAAAGGTCAAAGAGCCTCAGCCCCTATAGCAGTGTCTGGCACAAAATGATGCTTCATAAGGATAGTGAATGAATGAAAACATTCCAAGTAATACTTTATGATTTCTCTTCAGACATCTCTGACCCACCTCCTCTTCCCCACAAGCCCCTAGCACAGGACCCAGCTCCCAGAAGGTTCTCAACACATCCATATAAACTCAATGCTGGAAAGAGCTTTGGCAACCACCCAGCTCTATTCCCTCAGTTCACTAAAGGAGAACAATCTCTGTGGGTTCTTTCTCCCACTCCTGAGAAAGGATAACTGAGCAAGATGGACAATGGAAGATGCATGGACTTCAGGGGTCCTAAGAAACTGAGTTCTAACAGAAGAGAGAGGTCAGTGGTGGATATCCTGCAGGACTGGAACCCAGGGAAGAAGGCCAGGGCACAGTGGAGGGGCTATACTTGTCCTACCTCACAGAACAAATAAACACCCTCTACCAGACACCCTGTGCATTCTGGGAACTGTCCAACATGTGAAATATATTCCTTGGAAATCTCATCACCTCAGGATACACGTACAGATCTAGGTGATTAGAGACTACAGACTTCCTTGGTTTCCTATTCCCACCTCCCTCCTCCTTCCCCTAGAGATGGGGAGGCAAAAATACCCAGCAACAGCAGCCTGGAGACTAGGCCTCTGGTGTCACCTCTGGAAGCAGAGGAAGCCTTTCTGTAGAGGACAAATGGGGTTTCTTGTCACTCCTGCTGCTGGTTAACCCCAGCCCTTGAAAGCCTTAGAATCTCCAGCATACAAGGTTCCAAGAATCCTAAACTTGGCTGGGTGCAGTGGCTCATGCCTGCAATCCTGGCATTCTGGGAGGCCGAGGCAGGAGGATCACTCGAGTTCAGGAGTTTGAGACTAGCCTAAGTGACAGTGAGACCGCCATCTCTACAAAAAACAGAAAAATTAGCTGGTTGTGGTGGCACACACCTGTAGTCCCAACTACTTGGGAGGCTGAGGTAGAAGGATAGCTCAAGCCCAGGAGTCTGAGGTTTCAGTGAGCTATGATGCCACCACCACTGCACTCTAGCCAGGTCGGCAGAGCAAGACTCTGTCTCAAAAAAAAGAAAAAGAATTCTAAACTCTATGTCAAGAAACTTCTAGGAAAAGAGCACAAACAAATGCCATATGTGAGTTGTGATTGGGTGGAGGGGACAACATTCTAGCCTACCATGGGCAAAGTTTCTAAGATGAGGTGGTACTAGGGCTGGGCCTTGAAGGGCAGGAATCACTGCACTTCATGGGGATGAGAAAGAAGCAGAGGGCTGAGGCAGGAGATTCGCTCAAGGTCAGGAGTTTGAAATTAGCCCGAAAAAGAGTGAGACCCCGTCTCTACTAAAAATAGAAAGAAATTAATTGGCCAACTAAAAATATATAGAAAAAAAAATAGCCAGGCATGGTGGTGCATGCCTGTAGTCCCAGCTACTCAAGAGGCTGAGGCAGGAGGATCGCTTGAGCCCAGGAATTTGAGGTTGCTGTGAGCTAGGCTGACGCCACAACACTCTAGCCCAGGCAACAGAGTGAGACTCTGTCTCAAAAAAAAAAAAAAAAAGAAGCAGAGGGAACAGCAGGTGCAAATAACACTGAAAACAAGAGCTGACATTTACCTAGTGCTTACTCTGTCCTTGGTGCTGGGTCAGTGTTTTATATGCAGTAGCTTACTGATATCTCACAGCCTTCATGAGATAAGGGCTGTTAATATACCAGATGAAAAACCCAAGGCCCACAGGTATTAAATAACTTGTCTAACGTAATTCAGTAATTGACAGGGGTGGGATTCACTCTGTCACCCTGGGTAAAGTGCAGTGGCAGCACCCACAGCTCACTGCAACCTCCAACTCCCGGGCTCAAGCCATCCTCTTGCCTTAGCCTCCCAAGCAACTGGGACTACAGGTGGGTGCCACAATGCCTAGCTAATTTTTTCTATTTGCAGTGGAGACAGGGTCTCCCTCTTGCTCAGGCTGGTCTTGAACTCCTGAGCTCAAGCAATCTTTCTGCCTCAGCCTCCCAGATTTGAGCTCACTGTTAACCTCAATAAGTTTCTGATGAGAAAATTTCTCAGTGGGTGAATCATCTGGCAATCTTCTCCCTCTAGCTAGCAACGAGAAAGCTATGAGTACGTCTGCTTAAGGGTATTACTTGTGGGTCAGGGATGGGAACTCACATTTTAGCCACACTGCCCTTCACTACCACTTGGAGTGGGAGGAGGCAAAGACTGGAATTAGGGACATCTCTAATTCAGTACATCTGTTGCAGCTGTGCCTCAGGAATTCGACCCTACTTTGGATTTGTGTGCTGGGAGGAAAGCGGAACTCAGCTTTTCACCACTCTTCTAAGAAATCCTATACCAACAGGCATCCCCACTTGCTGAGGGAGTAGGATTTATTGGCTAAATACTTGTATATGAACTTCCAGACTTGCCAGGGCCACCCTTGCTCTCCCAAACACTGCCTTCAGGAGACACTACTCAGCCAGCGGTTCAGGGTGGAGAGGCAACCCTCGCTAAGCTGGCTCAGCAATTTCCCAGGAAGGCTAACCCCGCAGCCCAACGCGATGATCCCAAAGGCCTTAGTGTCTGTGTAGGGGGTGGGGTACTTTCCCGCTTAGCTTCCCTAAGCATTGCCACGGGACAGCTCTCTGGCTACATCAGGATAAAGCGGCTGGTATGGGCACAGCTCGCACCCGCCAACCACTCCTAAGAGATTCCTTCCTTCCAAAGTAAATGGCGAGCACAACGGGAGAAGAGGCAGCCCTAGCAGAGGCGAAAAACTCTGGTTCTTAAAGCCCTGTTTGCGTTTGGGCCCGCGCCGAGCCGCAGGCAGAGGTAGATCCCCTCCCTGTGCCACCGCCATCAGCCCTCGGATTCCCAGAGAGGCCTCTCAGGCCCTTCAAGACCCCCCGCTTCCGGCTTCCGGGCCCAGACTTCAGAACCCTCAGGCCAGGACCGGCCTCCAACCCGGCCTTTAGAATGCCCCTCAGTTTGGCCCTGCGGCTCACCCTCGAGCGTCTCGCACTGCACCAGGTTGAGGTAGTCTGCCTGGCTGAGCACCCCGGCCTTCAGGCCGCGCACCAGTCCTTCCAAGTAGCCATTGTCCACGTTGAAGTAAAGCTCCGGGAAGAACGACATGGCTGCGGCGGGGACGGCGGAACTGAAGAACCCAGACCGGCCCGCACGCAACGCAACTCCGCGATCAGCTGACGCTGCGCCCAAAGCGGGCTGTCAAGCGCGTCACATGACGCGCAAGAGCCTCACGTGATCACAACGGGGCGGGGCCCTGAACGGCGCCAGGCTTCCGGGGGGTTTGTGCGGAAGCGTTTGCGCAGGTGTGGGCTGGAAACGGCCCTCTGGCGCCTGCGCGCTGAAGGGAGGAGCGCCTCCTGCGCCCCGGCGAGAGCGCTATCTGGCTGTTTGAGACCGGCCGCGTGGTGGCGCCCGTGGCCGCAGAGATTCCATTGGGCCCTATTTATATTTCCCCTGAGTTTGATGTACCTGGCGCCGCAGGGCCGGTGAGGTAAAGATGGGAGTGGGCGGTGCTTCTCTGGGTTGGAAAGATTCCAGACTGCTGAATCAGCCTCCCCCCAACCCTGAGAGAGGAGCTGAGGTCCTGTGAGGGGCGGACTTTTCTGAAGGTCACTCGTGGAAGTAGCCCTGGAACCTAATGCTTATTCGCTAGCCCGGGATTACGGCCCCTATGCCGCACTGCGCCCAGCCTTCCCCGCGTTTCTTGTGCCAGATTCTGAAGGTCTGCAGTCTCTCCTCAGCGTGGCGCCCTGAAAGCGCATGTGTATGTGCCTCCGTTGATGGGGTAGCCCAGGCCCTAGGGGTGTGTATGCTTTCTTGGCTTGGCAACACTGCTTCCCCTGCCGAGAGCCCTCCCCCACTTAGACAGCCACATTGGAAATAACCACAGCCTTGCGGTTGGTCCCATCGTTTATTCACGTCCCCCTGCTCCGGCCCCCGACATCGGCCAGCTAGGTGCGGCTGCAGGGGTTCGCGGCCGTACCCAGCTTGCGGCAGTAGCAGAAGGCGTTGAAGAAGCGGCAGTAGCACGTGGCGCACGGGTCACAGCAAGGTACCTGCTGTCCCAGACAAGACTCATGCAGCCGCACGCAGCGACGCGGGGAGCGGAGCTCGCGGTCCTGCGGATCTAGCACCTGTAGGGATGGGGAAGCAGGAGTGTGGGCACTGGCCTCCAAAGACAGGTCCAGGGACTTCAGCTGCACAATCTGTGCAGGATGGCAGTGGAGCATTAGAAAGGGTGGTCCGCAATGTCACCCTGGTGAGGGGTTCCGGAGCTGGGGAGAGGGGAAGGTACTTGAAGCCCCCTCCCAAGACCTGCTACCTTACGCCTTTCCCTGAAGAGTTACCTCTGCCAGGGCTTCGGCTTCGGCCTCAGCCTTCTGCAGCAGAGCCTCTTCTGCTTGTTCTTCTGTTGTCTTCTTCAGCTGGGCCCAGAGGCCTGGAGCAGAGATGTGAGGGCAGGACTCCCCCCATGCACAAAGCACCCACCTCATAGGTCTGGGATTGGGAAGGGGGAAGGAGGGCTTATACCAGGAGGGACAGTTTGTGGTCAGAGGGTATCCAGGCCCCACCCAGCCCTTCCCCTGCCCACACTGACCTGGGAGCTCTGAGAACAGGGCCTGGTCAGGCCTTCTGATGCCCTCCAGGGGGGCCAAGCCCATCTGGGCCCCCTGTATGGTGGGCAATGCCAGCAGCAGGGCACAGCTCAGCAGCACTGCATTCAGCATAGCCTGGCTCAGCAGGAAGACCCACCGCTTAGTCCCTCCTCATCCTCGGAGTATCCTTTAGATGCCCAGTCAGAACCCTGCCCCTGCCCCCCACAGAGTAGGATTCCCTCCCTAACCTGAGGACTTACCTCTGCTTTCTGAATCCTTGCCTAGAGCATTCCTGACCACCCTGTGCCCTCAGCTTATATAGCAGAGTCTAATGAAGAGCCCACACGTGACTGTTCCTGTAGCAAGGGCATGAGGGGCCCTCCCTGGAGGGTGGGGGCACAATTCAGGCCTCGCTCCCTGGAACCTAAGTGCCTTTGTTGCTCTATAAGAGGGATGCCCATCTCTAATTTGGGGTGAGGTCTCCAGGAGCCAATTAAAGTTTGGGAACAAGATAGGGTGCCCAGGGCCCCAAAATTTCCACAGGACAGGGACCTAGCAGGTGGGTCAGGCTGAAGCTATTAGTAATAACAAGGCAGGCGGCCCTGGAAGTTTAATCTAATTTGTGGCCCTGGAGATGCTTACTCAGACCCTATGTGGCATGTTTCCTTCCAGGAAGTTGGGTCAAGGGCACTGAAGAGGGTGATGGGCCGGTGACCATTGTAGGGCAGGGGTGGGGTACAGAACCAGAGCCTCCAGGGGAGAGGGGAGTGGGAGAAGTCCACCTAGCCAATAACAGTCCCTCCTCACTGCATTCCTGGTCCTGCTCCCCCTCTGCTTTTCCTTCCAGGCTTCTCCAAGACCCCCAACCCCTCCTCTTGTCCCCAAACCATTTTCCGCCTAGGGTTCCTGGAAGCCAAGGAAGCAGAACGGACTGTTCTCTGGGTAGGCGAGCCACTTCGGAGTAAAAAGCTTTCAGGCAGCCTGCTTCATTACTGCTAATGGCCACTCCCTTCCGCCCTGCGCTGTCAGTCCTCTGCCTCTGCCTGGTCTCGTCAGCACAAGGCTGGAGTGAGGACTGCCCTTTGGAGGAGATGACAGGACACCCAGGACCCCACCTGCCTGTGCCTTCCCTCACTCCTCTGAAGGGATTATTATTATTTTTTTTTTTTTTTGAGACAGAGTCTCACTCTGTTCCCCGGGCTGGAGTGCCATGGAGTCTGCCTAGCTCACAGCAACCTCACACTCCTGGGCTCAAGCGATCCTTCTGCCTCAGCCTCCCGAGTAGCTGGGACACAGTCATGTGCCACCATGCCTGGCTAATTTTTTTTTATACATTTTTTTTAATTGGCCGATTAATTTGTTTCTATTTTTAGTAGAGACAGGGTCTCGCTCTTGCTCAGGCTGGTTTCAAACTCCTGACCTTGAGCGATCCTCCCGCCTCGGCTTCCCAGAGTGCTAGGATTACAGGCGTGAGCCACCGCGCCCAGCCCTGAAGGGCTTTTTAAAAAAGAGACAGGATCTCACTATATTGCCCAGGCTGGCCTCATACTCCTGAGCTCAAGTGATCCTCCCACCTCAGACTCTCAAGTAGTTGGGATTAAAGGCATGCGTCACCATGCTCAGCTTCTGGAAAGCTGTTTATATCACACATGCCCATCTGGGAAAGGGATCTAGTCCAAACCAGCTTTGAAGCCCCCATACACAAACTGGGCTGGCCACTGGCGAGGCAGTGGGAAGAGGATGAAGGGGCTATTGAGGTTTTTGGCCCAGGTTCTCACAGGCTATTCTGACTAGGGTGCCTTAGGAAATCCTCCCAGCAGTGGGTAGGAACCATAGGTTGCCATCTGGCCGTCTTCAGCCCAGTGTCCACACCAACAATTAGTGTTGTGTGCAGGCTGCATGGGGAGGAGGCACTCTGTGGGCAGCTACTTTCACAGATGGGCACAGGTGGCTATTCTGGGGTCAGGCTGACATTGGCTTCTCCTGTGGTTGGCTCAGGGTAACAGTCCTAGGAGATCAGAGGGCCACTTACTACTGCCCAGGAAGGAGAGGGCAGGGGAGTCAGGGAGAGCCTCTCTGAGGAGGTAGTCCCTGAATAAGACCCTTAGGTCAATCAGGAAAGGACCAGTCCCCCTTTCTCTTCTGAGAATGGTGTTGGCTGTTTTGGTGACTCTGTCACAAAGCAGACTTGGTATCAAGCTCTCTCTGGCAGCTTGTATTGACCTTTCTCTCCTAGAGACTATGCCTGGTCCTGGGGCCCACCTAAAAATTGTTAATTTTTAAAGTTGTGATAATGGTATTATGATTATGCTTTTTTGAAAAGCAGCCCTATCTTTTAGGGAAGCATAATGAAGTCTTTACTGATAAAATGATGTGAAGTTGGAAATTTGTTTCAAAATAATGTGAGGTGAGAGGTGATACAAATGAAACAACATTGTAAGTTGGTAATTGTTGAAACTGAGTGATGGATACATGGGCTTCATTATCCTATTCTGGCTATTTTTGTATATGTTTAACATTTTTCATAATAAAAAAATTAAAAAAATTTTTTTTTAACAGAGCCACGTTCAAGAAGCCTTGAGCAAGTGGACTCTAATAATAAAAAATTTTTAAAGAATTTTTTAAAAATGTGATGGGATAAGTGCTTTGATAGAAGAATGCGTGAGGACAGGTGGGATCAGGTAGAGCACTTATCCTAGTTGAAGGTGGGCAGGCAGAGAGTTGGCTAGGAAGGCTTCCTGGGGAGGAGACCTTTACTCAGTCATGAAACTTGAGTAGAAGTCAGGGAGTGGCAGGCAAGGAGCAGTGTAAGTCCCTTGGACTCATAACTGGTACACTGTTCAGCATGCTGTCTAGTTATACTGCCTAACACGTGCTCTGCTCTGCCCTGAGACTGTTTTTTATTTTTTTATTTTCTTCATCTCTAAAAAAAAAAAAAGGAAATAAATGCGTGGCGTGTTCTGGGTAGAGGATGCAGAGCCTGCTTGGTGAGACTGGTGGCCCTGAACACAGGGACTCTGACTCCAGGGAGGAGAAAAGGGAGAGTGTAGATGCTCTGCTGGAGATCACGGATAAGGACAGAGAAGGACATCTGAACCCTGCCCTGCTTTGATTCTTTTTCCTCCTGCAGTGTAATTACCCTCAAGGGGAGAGAACATGCATGGCTCTCCCAATACAGCTTGATTCTGAGGCCCAGATACCCACCCAGCCCACTGCCCCTGCCCCAGGGCTGGACAGCCATGGGTTTCCTGTGGATCATCTGTAGGACTTCCAAGAGGCAGAGGTTGCCCAGAGAGGCATGGTGGTCCCCTCAGTCATTCAGGGAGGAGAGCAGGATGGATAGGAGTTGTCTCGGGCTGGGGTCTTGAGCCCTCAGCTGGAGAGGATCTGTGATGGTTAATTTTGTGTGTTGACTGGGCCACAGAATGTCCAGATATCTGGTTAAATATTATTAAATATTTCTGGGTGTATCTGTGAGGAAAGAGACTAGCATTGGAATTGAAGGACTGAGTAAAGTGGACGCCCTCCTCGGTGTGAGTGGGCACCATCCAGTCCGCTGAGGGCCTGAATAAAACAAAAAGCAGAGGAAGGGTAAGTGGGCTCTCTGCTTGACCGCTTGAGCTGGGACATTGGCCTTCTGCCCTAAGTGCTCCTGATTCTCAGGCCTTCAGACTCCAGCTGGAATCTAACCCATCAGCTCTCCAACTCTAAGGCCTTCAAACTATGCCACCAGCCTTCCTGGCTCTCCAGCTTGCAAACAGCAGATTGTGGGCCTTCTTAGCCTCCATAATTGCAGATGCCAATAGTTTATAATATATCCCTCTCTCCCTCTGTAGGAGAGATTGTGTGTGTGTGTGTGTGTGTGTGTGTGTGTGTGTGTGTGTGTGTGTGTTCCTGTATTCCTCCTGTTGGTTCTGTTTCTCTGGAAAACCCGGACTAACTGTCCCACTGTGATTGGGAGCTCTGAGGTGGGTAGAGGCATATTTGTTTCACGGATGCCAACACTTGCCATTCTTCCATTCATTCAAGAGCTGTTTACTGAGTGCATGCTACGTGACCAGCACCAATGCAAGGTAACTAGAGTTTGAGGCTGGGTCACAGGCCATGGTGCCCTGAAGCACCTGATTCTGGGGTCAGTCAGACTTCATGGGTTTGCCAGTTGCCAAAGAAAACATAGGCTGAAGTCAAGCAGGGGAGAGTGGAGCAAGGTAAAGGGCCAGCTGGTGGACAGAATACCCTTTCCCCCAACTGTAAGGGGCACAGGCCCACAGACAGTCTTTCCCCTCTCCACTCACTCTGACTCCTCTACCCTTCCCCCTGCCGGTCAGGTCCCACTTTTCTGGGTGAAATCTTTTGTTTCTGGAGGTATCATAGCACCCTACTTTCTGCCCCAAGGTGAGGCCTCACCCTCAACATTCTAAAAAAGGACATCATCCCACACATTTGCAGTAGACCCACACAAAGTAGTGAGGAGCCTGTTCCATTCCAGGCAGTGAGAGGACCCCTGAGCATAAGAATTTCTGGGGAAGTACAGTTTGAACCCCCAGAACCCCTTCAGAGAGGAGGCATGGCACTGTTGGGTGGGAGGTCCCCAGATGTCCCCATGTTATTCCTGATCCGTCTCCATAGGAGGAAGCAACCCTGCTCCCTGGAGGAGTTTAATGGCTCTGTGAAAGCCCTAGGAACAAAGGTGTTTTCACAGCAGGAACCATCTGATTGATTGACCCGGAAGTGATTTTCAACCTAGAAATTGCTCTTTCTGCTAAAGACCGAGGAGCTCTCCAACCTGCTCACCCCTGTCACTCAGGTTTGGTGCAGGTAAGAACAGAGGCCATGGGAACTCTGGACAGGCAGGAAGATGCTGCCTGGGGTGCTGGGCACAGGTGTAGCAGCCTACAGGGGTTGCTGGCATGCAATCTGAGACTCAGATGGCTGTCCTGCTCTGGACCAGTGTGGGAACCTGCAGAGGCCAGTTTACAGACATGAGATGAGGGGACTCCAGAACATGCTGGGACAGGGCTTTCCTCTGGCCAGACTCTAAGAAGGGAGGTTCCACCCTACTCCAATGGCAGTGCTGGCCCTGGTAAAAGTCCCTTAGTTTTCACAAAGACATTTCTCCAAACCTTCATAGAGCCCTTCATGTTCGAAACCAGGAGACACTTTGTCCTGCCCCACAACCCTGTTGAACATGCGTTTTCATTCTCCAAGTTGCCTTCTTGTAAACGTTCCCCTGACTTAAAATGACCAATCCTCACCAAGAAATAAAGTGGTTAAATGTATTGTTAGATGTATTAGTTTGCTAGGGTGGCCATAACAAAATACCACCAGAAATTTATTTTCTGACAGTTCTAGAGGCTAGAAGTTCAAGATCAAGGCATCAGCAGGTTTGGTTTCTTCCAGAGCTTCTCCTTGGCTTGCAGGTGGTGACCTTTTCATTGTGTCCTCAACATGGCTAGTCATCTGTGTGTGTGAATCCCTGGTGTTTCTTTGTGTTCAGATTTCTTCTTATAAGGACACACCAGTCAGATTGTATTACGGCCTACCCTAACAGCCTCATTTTAACTCAATCACCTCTTTAAAGGCCCTATCTCCAAATACAGTCATGTGCTGAGGTACTGGGGGTTAGGGCTTCAACAAATGAATTTCAGGAGGACACAGTTCAGCCCATAACATTGGGGAAGTGTAGAGAACTCAGGTTTTGGACCTCCCTCATGAGCTTCCAACTTCCTCTTCCCATGGTCTGGCCAGGCAGGCCCCAGGACACAAATTTCATGCTCCAGCCTCACTCCCCTCATTCTTCTGGGTCCCCGCTATGTCAGCTTGGTTATCTCCTTGTCCACTCATGACGCATATGTTTGTTCTTGGACACACACGTCATTTGCTCATCTTGCTAATTTCCGCAGTCAGCACATGTTTACCACATACTCACTCCACCCACTTAGTTCTAGGGAATGGAAGTGAGTCACGCCCTGTCCCTCCATTCTGCCCCCTCTTCATCTCTTCCACACCCAGCAGCCAGAAGCATCTGCTTCAGTGGATCCTGGCACACCTCTGGCCAAAACCCACCCATGCTACTCTCCACCCCTACCCTCAGGAAATTGATCCCAGCCTGGCACATACTAGGTGCTGAATATATACAGCTGTTACTTTTGATAATGTTTGTATGCTTTGATCCAGGATCCTCTCTCCTAAGAATTTTTTTTTATGGCAAAAATTCAAATGCAAAAAAAAAAAGAAGCAAGTTAGGATGTTTGTGGCAGTGTTGTGATTAAGGGGTTCAACAAGAGGGGAATGATTTTGCCGCCACTGAGTTGGTACACGTTATAAATGAAATTGTTATAAAATGAGTGAGGGCCATCCAGGAACGCCCCTGCCAATCAGTGTGTGAGCGCAGAGAAAAGCAAGTGGTTGTGTTTGGGGGTCTTGGGGCAGCAGGGCTCCGATCCTGAGAGATGTTTGACACCCCATGTGGTGAGGATGGTAGTGGTAGGGATGGGCCTAGGCAGGGTGCTAAGCCTACACGGAGGAGATGGGCCCACAGAAGACTCTGGAACCCAGCTTCCCTGCAGGTGGCTTTTCATGGGTAAACACTTACATGCGCCTCATTTAAGGCAAGTGGGCAGGTGGGCACAGAGGTTGATTCCTATCCTGCCTCCCAACTGGCCTGTTATGGGTGGGGCTCCAGGGACTAGCCAGAGCATTACTCAGAGGAGGATGCAGGGAGAGGGTATTAATGAATGAATGAGTGGGTGGATGAGTGGCTAATCAAGTAAAGAAAGAAGAGATGGAGCTAGGAGAAGTTTGAGCGAGCAAGAGAGTAAGTGAGTGAGTGCCTGCCTGCCTTGACAGGGTCAGCTTGAGAAAACAGAGAGAGCTGTGGTGGCTCCCAGGGAAATTCTCTGGGGAGGTGACACTTGGATACTCTCCTTTCTTTTCTTTTTTTTTTCTTTTTTTCTTTTCTTTTCTTTTCTTTTCTTTTCTTTTCTTTTCTTTTCTTTTCTTTTCTTTTCTTTTCTTTTCTTTTCCCTTCCTTCCTTCCTTCCTTCCTTCCTTCCTTTCCCCTTCCTTCCTTCCTTCCTTCCTTCCTTCCTTCCTTCCTTCCTTCCTTCCTTCCTTCCTTCCTTCTTGACAGAGAGTCTCACTCTGTTGCCTGGGCTAGAGTGCCATGGCGTCAGGCTAGTTCAAAACAACCTCAAACTCCTGGGCTCAAGCAATCCTTCTGCCTCAGCCTCCCGAGTAGCTGGGACTACAGTCATGCGCCACCATGCCTGGCTAAATTTTTCCCTATATATTTTTAGTTTGCCAATTAATTTCTTCCTATTTTTAGTAGAGATGGGGTCTTGCTCTTGCTCAGGCTGGTTTCAAACTCCTGAGCTCAAGCGATCCTCCCACCTCGGCCTCCCAGAGTGCTAGGATTACAGGCATGAGCCACCGTGCCCGGCCGAGTCCCCTCCTTTCTGCTTTTAGCCCTTCTATGCCTCCAGCTGCAAAGAAAGGGCCTGGCAGGTGGAGGTATGGAAGCTGTGAGGGGATCAAATCCCAGTGGGGAAACAACTTCATTCATAATAACTAAAAACTGGAAACAATCCAAATATCCATCTATAGGAAAATGGATAATGGTATAGTCATACAATTGGACACTACGCAGCAATGACAAAAAGATGAACCACTGCTACACACAGCAACATGAATCTCATACACATAAGGTTGAAACAAAGAAGCCTGCTGCAGAAGTGAGTAAATATGGTGTGATTCCAGTCATAGGACATTCAAAACCAAACAAAACTATAATAAATGGTGATAAAACTGAGAATAGTGGTTAACTCTGGGGGGCATTATTGACTGAGAGGAGAGGAAATGAGGAAAACTTGTGGGGTTCTGGAAATGTTTTATATATTGATCTGAGTGGTGGTTACACAGGTATATACATAAGTTAAATTTAATTAAACTGCACATTTAAGACTTACACATTTTGCTATATGTTATACATCAATAAAGAGCATTTTTCTTTTCCTTTATTAGTGGTTTATAAAATAATTTAGTGTCTGGCCGGGTGAGGTGGCTCATGCCTGTAAGCCTAGCACTCTGGGAGGCCGAAGCAGGAGGATCATTTGAGGTCAGGAGTTTGAGACCAGCCTGAGCAACAGTGAGGCCCCATCTCTACTAAAAATAGAAAAATTAGCTGGGCATGGTGTCATGTGTCTGTAGTTCTGGCTACTCAGGAGGCTGAGGCAGGTGGATAGCTTGAGCCCAGGAGTTTGAGGTTTCGGTGAGCTATCATGATGCCACTGTACTCTAGCCCAGGCAATGGAGCAAGACCCTGTCTCAAAATGAAAAATTTTTTTTAAATTAAAAAAGTAAAATAATTGAATGTCTAACAATAAATGGCCTCTTAAATGTTATATAGGGTACGTTAAAGCACCCCATTGCCAAAGGTGGGTGCTCCTTAATTTGTCCATCAAGGGCAATCCTGAGCCTGTTCAGTTTCCCACCTGTGGATTTAAAGAGAGTCCCTTCTAGAGAATTCAAAGACTGTGTCAAAGACCGGTGTTAGGCAAAATTAAAAAACAAAAAAAGAAAAGAAAAAATCAAAGACTAGTGTTAGGCTAAATTAAAAAAAAGAAAAGAAAAGATAATTCAAAGACTGTGATTAGTTTATTGGGAAAACAGTACCAGTGAGATGACATCAGTAGCAATGAACCGAAAGCTTGATTCAAACTGTCTTAAACTATAAAACTAATTTATTGGCTTATGTAACTGAGACATACAGAAAGAAGTAGGGCTGGTTTCAGATGAGGTTTGCTCTAATACCTCTTGATTTTATAAGCAATTAGTGTGGCAGACTTAGTTGGTTGCCTTCCCAGTACCCATTCCCCCTTCCTCCGAAGAGAAGCCTACTTTTGTTTGGGGCAGTGCCTAAACCTGCTACCTCAGATTCTTTAAAATTTGTGGTGTCCCTGGTATACAGTTGTGACCCGTGAGACTTATGCTGAGCCCTTCTTGGAAGACTTTGTTTCTCCTTTATGCTTCTTTTCCCTTCTACTTCCTGCCTGGGTGTGAATATAATGCTTGGAGCTGTAGTTGCCAACTTGTGGCCATGGGGCTACAAGGATAAGAGCGGACTAACTTGATAAGGAGGATGAACAAGAAAAGTAGACTATGCTTTGATGGCATTGTAAAGCAGTTGCACCAGCTTTGGCCTGCCGACTTCTTGATTTCTTGTTGCATGAGACAAATGTTTGTTTAAGTCACTGTTGGGTTTTCTGTTGCTTGCAGCCAAACACATTCCCAAATGATAGCCTCAGTTTCTTTATTTCTTATCTATATATTTTTTGTAGTGAATGCTTTAAGGGGTTTTTTTTTTTCCTTTATGAACCCAAACTTACTTATAGCAGTCTCTGGGGCTTTCTCCTTCCTCACTCACATCCTATGGGAGAGAGTCATCTTTGTCCCAGAATTCCCTGGTCCTGCTTCTGAAAATCCTTCTGGTCTACTGCAGACGGCTGTGGCTGGAGAACTCACAGTGAGTTCATCCGGTCTGGACAGGGCCTGATGGTCCTCCCTTGACCTCAGTTTAGCCCTCGCAGGCTCTGAGCATCCTCAAGGTCTACCTGTGACTCTTATGAAAGTCCTGGCCTACAGAAGCCTTGCCCCTGCTGTGGCCTCACAGGTAGGATGGTTCACACGGGCCAGCACCCTCTGCCAATGTCAGGGCCAAAAACCTGCCCTTGGGAGCCAAGTTTGGCTTTTGACTTGGGCAAGTACTAACTTTGGGCAGATTCTCAGCCCAGAAAGAATGATTTTGGGTATGGGATTTCATTCTTCTTCAACACAAGCCTTGAAAGTCATATGTTCAGGGTGTTTTGTTGCTAGGATAGCAGTTGGGCTGTATTCGAGCAGAGACGGGAGTAGGGGGAAAGTTGTACCCTGCTTCTGTCTTCTGAACTACATTATCATCCAATTCCAACGTCATAAATAGCATAGCAATCTTATGGGTCTCTTGATGTGATGCAAAAGGCACCAATGTGTAATAGTATTCTTGCTCAAAGTATTTACCATGAATCTATTCTTGAGGAAGTAATCATATAAATCCAGAGTATCTTGCTAGAAAACTGGCCTGAACTCTTAAAAATATCAATGATGGGCTGGGCGAGGTGCCTCACACCTGTAATCCTAGCACTCTGGGAGGCTGAGACGGGAGGATTGCTTGAGCTCAGGAGTTCAAGACCAGCCTGAGGAAGAGCGAAACCCCATCTCTACTAAAAATAGAAAGAAATTAGCCAAACAACTAAAAATAGAAAAAATTAGCCAGGCATAGTAGTGCATGCCTGTAGTCCTAGCTACCCAGGAGGCTGAGGCAGGAGGATCACTTGAGCCCAGGAGTTTGAGGTTGCTGTGAGCTAGGCTGACACCGTGGCACTCCAGCCTAAGCAAGGGAGTGAGACTCTGTCTCAAAAAAATATATATATCAATAACATGAAAGACAAACAAACAGGCTGAGTGTGGGGTAGAGGTTACTCTTCTATGTTAAAAGAGACTAGAGATACGTGACCAAATGCAAAATGTGAAACTTGCCTGCCCCTGAACTAAAATAAAATGCTAAAAGGGCATTCTTGGGGCAAGCGGGGATGATACTACTGAATTACTGTTGGCTTGCTTAGACATATAATGGTGTTATAATTACGTAGAGCAAGGTCTCTCAACCTCTGCTGCTGACATTTTGGGCCAGATAATTCTTTCTTGTTGGATGTTTAGCAGCATTTCTGGCCTCTGCCCACTAGGTGTCAGGAGCACCACACCACTACTGTTGCAACCACCCAAAATTTCAGAAAGTGTTTTTGTTTTTTTATTTATTTAGTTTTTAGTTTTTAGTTATTTTTTTCCACTGGTGTGTGAGACAGAAAGTGTTTTTGAATGAGGTAGTGGTGATGATTGCATAACATTGTGACTATACAAAAATCATTGGACTGTATACTTTAAATGGTTAAAATGATGAATTTTTATGTTATATAAATTTTTTCTCAATAAAGTAATTAAAAAAATGTTTTCAGATAGTGTCAAATGTCCACCTGGAGGACAAACTCACCCCCGGTGGAGAACCACTGCAGAGAGTACACTAATTCTGAGGGGATGCAGGCTGCAAGATTTGGAAGTGGAATGTCTTGTTTGCAACTTACTTTCAAACAGCAAATGTGGTAAAATGTTAACCACTGATGAAACCAGGTATATGGGTTGTTCATTTACTGTTTTGTCAACTTTCCATAGATGTAAAAATTTTCAAAACGAAAGGAAAATATTTTAATTTCAAACTATCTGTGTTTTTTGTTTGTTTGTTTGGTTGGTTGGTTTTTTTTTGAGACAGAGTCTCACTCTGTTGCCCGGGCTGTAGAGTGCCGTGGCATCAGCCTAGCTCACAGCAACCTCAAACTCCTGGGCTCAAGCAATCCTTCTGCCTCAGCCTCCCGAGTAGCTGGGA